>JASFAT010002443.1:0-104843 GCA_031353405.1 Baronia brevicornis
GAAAAAGGTCCGCAGTCCATCCCAGTTTGCTGACCTGAAGTGCCAGACACGGCGGCAGCCCGCGGATCGGGGCCGTGATTTACGCGTGAATGGCACCTTGCTCCGAATTAGGCAATGGTCTGAGGAGCCAAGAGGGGCATCGACAGTGACATGATACCCATCGGGATGAGTGGTCAGCAAAAGATCCAACAGGGAAGGCTTATGATCTTCAACATCTGGTATTCGTGTAGGTAAAGAGACCAATTGTGTCAGACCAGAGGCCAGAGTAAAACTCTGAACAGATCTACCGGCGTGGTCAGTTGACTGTGACCCAAGCCACTCCGCAGGATGGGTATTGAAATCACCAAGTATGATAATTTTGGCGGAAGGGATCTGTTTGAGTACGGACTCAGTCATCATTTGAAGGTGCTCAAGAGTCGGTCCATCTCAGAATTACCACTATGGGACCTGTATAGGCACGCATAGACGCGATGATGGTCGTCGCAGTCTACACGAAGCCAGATAGTGGAGAGGTCCAAACCTTCAAATCTACCTAGGCGGCGGGCGCAGATAACTTCCCTGATGAACACGCATACGCCGGCACGGGGCACAAAATTGTACTCGATTTTGTAGCCGGGATACGAAAGGTATGACGTATCCGCGAGGGAGAAATCTGAGATTCCGTTAGAAAGAGCAAGTCCGGCTTAACTGACCACTCAGACGTCGGTTTTCTGCGGGAGTGTGGTACTTCCCTGGGCGAGCCGGCCCATTCCGTGCTACAGACAAATATTGTGCAATACTTGAAAAAGTATTCGTCTGCAGCGTGGCTCTACCACTAACAAGAATATACGCACATCACACGTTTTATTTGAAGTTTACGCTAAGAAATATATTATCATATCCTCCGTAACTAACTTTATAGTTTAGTAACTATAAAATACAGATGGCGGATCGATTTCATATGACAGAAAGATATATAGAGAAAACATTTATTTGGCACGCAAGAATATACTAACCAATGCTCTCGAAGCTTTATGCGAACCTCAAGCACATTATCTACATAATTCATACCTTCGCGTAATAAGATCAGCTTTGAGGACACCGGCTTCTCAATATTCATAAATAATTATGAGTGAAAAATGACTCGCAGACGTGGAAATAGCTCATTAAAAATCGGTAAGTTTAAAAATAAATTTTCACATTATCTAAAACTTTTTATATCTAGTATGAGTAAAATTAACTAATGTAATATTGTATTTAACATTTTTTATTTGAACAATAAATTGTATTTTTATTTTAAGGATAGATAAAGTTAGACAAAACAATTTATAGGCAGTTCAGAAATTATAATAGTAAGTTTAAAGCTAACAGTCATTCCATTAGCTTACATTTCGGTTCGACTTCATCTTGTGTCCTCTCACCTCGAAGGATTAACATATTCTTTTTTTTTTTTATAGTAGAACAAGCAAACGAGCATGCGTTTCATATACATCTATCTATCTGCATCGCATCAAACAGCGTTGTCGATGCAGATACTGGGTACTTCCACTCCGGTGGTCGCTAAAACACCCACCTAGTGTGGCGACTACAGGCAAACTCTCCTATGGACTATATGTGCTTTTCATCAGGCAACCGGCTTGCTCGTTTGTCTCTCTATTCCATAAAATAATAAACATTGCAAAAAGAAAATATTTGTAAACAAGAAAGTAAATGCAGTTTTGACATATAATGTACGGATAAGTGGTATTATTTTGTATGGCTTCGTGCATCCAATTATGCAGTACAGTAATGCGGGCACAGTTCAGGCACAGTTCAGCTCCAACAGTCTCGGAGTCGGCTCTTGTTACAGTACCAGAGGTCGGATATACACGGTTGCGCAATGTAATAACACTCTATTACTAGTCGAACAATATCGGAACAATGGATCAATTCATAACGGATGCCTCCGTGTGTAGATAGTCAATGCTCGGCTAGCCCAAGGCTGATTTTAATTCACGATTGAATGGCAACAATCTTTCACGCTATATTTAGACAAAAGATGGTCATAAAGACCTGAGATCGTATTAATATCCGAAATTTTAATAAGTATTTTAAACAGTTGCTTATATGGCTTTGAAAGGTGAAAAAGTGTTGAAAACCCATTTGAAACAGTGTTTTTTTCACTTAGTTAAAGTATGTGGGTTCAATTTTCACATCCGGTTAAACATTTGTATGGCATATAAGTATTTAATTCTTGCCTGTGCGTTTGTGTTGTCATTTGTCTGTATACACCAAATGATAACCACGCCACCAAATCTTGACAATGCTTTATTTAAATACAATACTTTATATTAGTACTACTATTTCAAAAGAGAATATAGAAAAAGATAGGTCATCGTATTTAACAACAATTAGTTAAACTCGTCGCTCTTTATTTGGCATACAGATTGAATTTCACTAACCATCCATCGCATCTTTGTGTACATAAAAAAACTACACATAATATTTTTTGACATAAATATTATATATTAATATATCATTACAGAAAAATATGCTGACACAATTTTGATTTACTATTGAACATATTGAATTCTACAGTAATACAATTAGTATGTAGTCTGACAGAATTACCAATTCTGATATATTTTAAGTTCAAAATTTTTAAGTCTTATTCATAACAAAGTCAACCGCCGCTGCGCGCCCGATGTACTGATGACACTGTAGCCAAACTAAAATCAAGGCTAGGCATAACTTGTCATAGGTCGATAACGGGCAGTAGTTTCTGTTATAACAATCTTAACTTTCCAGACAATAATTAGCGCCACGAGCATGGCGATTAGGGATATGAATATGACATTTAAGTAAAAGAATTACATTATGTGAGATTCCACGCAGTGCAAGAGAATGTGGCGCTTGACGCAATTGAGAAAAAATAAGTATACTATTGTAAGATCATAGTTATGATTTAGGAATGTTACTATAATAGCAAGTATGCGCGAGGAAGCCGGACGTTATTGTTATGCAGATGCGGACGTGATGCGCTGATTGACTCACAACTGTTATTGATGTAATAAATAAATCACAAAGCCGGTGAGCGATTTGGCACTATATTTGAAACCATAATCGCTAAATTATTTTTTTTGCTGTTTTCGTCTGTAAGGAACACGTAAGAAAAATAATTGTAGATCATCAGATACCTATCAGTAATGACATTTTTTATTTTCCTACGAAACATATTGCTATGAAACAGGGAAAAATGAAAGAACCAATTATAAAAGTAGCAAAATTTTAACTAATTTTAAATAATTGTTGTATTCATACATATCAGTTCAGCTCATTTTTAAGAATAAGAAAGAACCTTTTATTTATTTCCGAAATATATTTTCTTTGATCCAGAAAAACACAGAAATTATTCTTTTTTATATCGTGGTTTGAACGCATAAGACTAAAGTTTAATGAAGTTAAATGAATAGTCAACATTTTTTTTATTTGTTTATTTTTGTCCATAAAATGTTAAAAGGATTATTATTGAACCAATTCCTTTTTTTAATTAATTAATAAATAAAGCAATAGTTTTAATATTAAAAACGCTAGACATCGTGACCTCGCTTTATTTACAGCAAAATACCTACAAGAAACCTTCACTGCTATTAATTTTCAATATGTTTATTAAATAAATAATAAAAATAAATAATTTTCACATTACCTCCGTCACCGAGAAGTCTCATTTGTACAAGGGAAGGATCTTCGCTATGCTCCTCCAAAACTGTATCATCTGTGACTGTCAGCTCCTGAGCAGAAATATTTTATATTATAATCTTCTGTAATACAAGTACTTTTTAAGGAATAATCAATTCGTTAATGTCTTCGAATTTTTTTTATATAGCCTATCCCTCAGCAGGGGTTGGCAGAGACCACAGAGCTCCATCCGCTGCCATTCATCGCAGCGAAACGGCTCGTCATTGGTCGCTTTTTGCTCTCGTGAGAATCAGGACGTGACGGGTGGCGAACCACGTCGGCAACAAATTCATCATCATCATCATTATCAACAAATTCGGTATATTAAAATTCGCCTTAGTGAATCCCACGAGTTCCAAGGGAGGATGGAGGTCAGTCTCAGCGGAGCCCTGCATGCTGAGGTTAGGCTGGTGCCTTACCTTGGGGACTATGGTATAGTCCCCGGGGGAGCCCGATCCCAGGACGATCGGCACGCTTGCGACTAGGCTCGCCCCTAACCACGCATCCATTGGCACGACAGACCGTGGATTGGCGGAGAGGAAGGGAAAGGATAGAGAAGAAAGGAAGGGGCAGGAAAGGAAATACGGATTGGGGGGGTTACCAGACTCGGAATAAACATTTATAAATCCAAATAAATATTTATAAATCTATATAAATATTTATTCGGATGCGGGAATCGAACCCGCGACCATTGACTCCGCGGGCGGAGGGTCCCGCCACTGAGCCAATCGGTCTCTTCGAATAATTGTATATAACAGTAATTCTATTATAATTTAATTATCTAAAGGTATTAATTGTGTCATTCACACTATCTAGAACTTTTTTAGCCATTCAAATGAACGTAGAACGCTTTGTTTTAAGAAGTTATTCACAAAAATAACCTATAAGTCGAATCGACCTTATAATGTTAGAATTGTTATTGCAACCCCTAATGTATAAAATATTTTCACTTCCTTTTGAAAGGAATATTTTAACGTGTAAGACTTTACCAAGTTATAAATCTCAAACAATATTAAACATAAAGCTAATATCATTGCCACGTTAGTGAAGGTATAGAGTTGTTACAAAAACGCAAGAAACATTTCTTTGCATTTGTGCGTAAACAACATTCCCCTGAATCGCTATTAAAACTTTCTCACGTCGCTCTGGAGTTAATAAAGTAAACAACTCGTGTCTGGTTTATGTTGGCTTCATCGTTCGATATCCTTGTTATATTAACAAATCTTTTTAGCAAAACAAAAAGTTGTATACGTTCCTGATTCGTGTAATATGGTATTAACTGTTTAGAAAATAGTATGTGTAAAAACAATGATTTAAATATTTTGTGATTGCTATGCGGGGTGCCGTAATATGGACAGTTAATATTTTTCGTATTTTTAATGCCGAAGTGTGAACTAAGTACGTCTACTAAGACTATGATCATATGACGTAATCCAGGACTTAAGAATATGGATGAACAGGATTATTCATAAAATATACTTGATCCCATCTTGCATTTCAATCCATTATTCTCTCTTCAAAGCCCACTCCTTGAATTTCCAACAAATTTCTACCATTATGCTTTCTATCAGTTGAAAGAAGAGTAAGACTAAGAAGAATGTTTACTCTTGGTTATAATCATAATATTTAAAATAAATTTATCGTGACGATCATTTGGATCGTTCACTCAAAATACACATCATATGTAAATAATAATTATAAATACCTACTTTATACCCGTTAAACTAATGACATGAACAAACACTCAGACTCGGAATAAAATACAAATATTCATCTCTATATAGGAACCCTTGGCTTGGAACGCGATCACCTCGCCGTTGAAACATTGTGATTATATAGTTATACCTACTCTACTTTAAAGTTTACTGTCAAATCCCTCAAAATGCTTTAAAAATTATCCATTACTCACGATGAAATGAACATTTATACTTAAAAAAATACTAAAGCATTTTCTGTTAATATTGAAAACATTATTTATTTGAAAAAATTTAATCCGATACGAATAGCGTAATTATGGCACAAGAAGGCTTTGCTGTAGTACAAAACGGATAATAAATAATAAAAACAACCTTTAAAGACAAGTGTGCATTGGCGAACACTAACAGCTGGTTTTTAAATGTGTTTATTAAGCTAACAAGCGGAATAAGTTCGCGCTACGTAGCTACTTGTGTCCTACGACCTACATGTGGAAAATGCACTTTTAGCTCTCATTGCGACGACATATTTTACTTAACACATTAAAGTTATTTTACTGAGGTTTATATTGTTGAATATACATCACATTATTTAGCAAGCAAAATAGGCGTATGTTGACAGTGAGTTGCGGGAATCAGACCATTTTACCATCTTAAATATTTATATCATAAATTTTCATAATTTTAATTTGGGGCGACAAAATTACTCAATGGAAAAATTAGGTCCTTTTGTAATTGGATATTACGCAAGGAAACTTAACCACACTTGTCATCTGCACGTGCTTATTGTTAATTGTGGGGCGAAGATCTGATTATCAGTTAATAGGAGAATAACCCATCTTGAAACAAGGCTAGCAAAAATTGTCACAAAAATTGAGAAATGCCTGTTCAGTGATCACTATTGCGCCTACGCAGCGTGGCTATGGAAAAACACTCCTTCCTTGCGAAAGGTCTATATTTAATGATGAACTTAATAATATAAATAAAAATAACTTTGAGGAGAGTGTGTACGACCCGATAGACATGTGGATTGCTTTGTCTTGAAAAGTATTTCAAATAAAACTATTTCATCTAAGGATTGTCAATGAATTCGTTCGATGTCGTCGTTTAGTCAAAGTTTGAAGCAAACTTTACAGAAACAAAGAGGAAACTTTAGTAAAGTTACTTCGGAAACTAGGAGAGGGGGCAAACTGGGAGTGTTGCTTAAAACTTTGACGTCTGGACGGATCCGAACTCGCTCGCTAATTCGCAGTATAAATTTGTTTAACGTCTCAACTTTTTAACTGTGATTACTTACCAAAGTTCAAGATAGATTGAAGTACTTCCAAACTTTGACAACGATCTTGAGGAGTTTGAGACTAAAATTATATTATTTCTATCTACTCATCTCATGCATGCAAATTAAAATTGTTTTGTCATCAATTTTTGCAAGATTTGAGTATTTAATTATTATGTTTATATGCCATACATATTGCAACGTTCTAAAATATATTTTATTGCAATATAACTATTCTACTTTTTTCTTTATAATATAAAATATTATAAGTATATCTTTTTTAAAAACCCGAATTTAATTTTTGTAATTTGCCTTAGTTTGGACTTACTCAGATTAACTACTTGAATTATTAGTTACGTTTAGAAGATTGATGCTACATAACGTAAACTTTGGAAATATAAATTATATAAAAATTATATCTATATGTATAAAGAGGAGAGAGATAATTTAAGGGTTTATCTAATAACACATGTTAAAATATGCGTAACGATAACATATGTTATACCCATTGTAGAATGTCTTCGTTGCGAATCAAAATTATTGTGACAAACAGAGCCATTTATTTAAATTACGATTCGCTGTTGATAACACCGAAACAATACGCTGTGAAACTGTTTCCAGTTCCGATACAAAACGCAAACTTCAACATAACTCGTGTTCAAAGGAGATGAAAGAAAAACAATAAAGTGTTTCAATAACGCAAAACAACAAAGTTTGCTTAGCGAAGTTGCCGATGGGGTGAAATAGGGGTGAGGCTGTACCCACCTGCCGCTCCCGGCGCGCATGCTAGCGTTTATTGACACAATGTTAGATTTAATCCTAATTTATTACGAAGTTGAAAGGATTTTCTTCAACAAATAAGTTAATTGCGAATTTATTGATAGAGCGAAAGTAAAAGACTTCCAGTAATTGTAACAATCTAGGGTAGTTTCGAGTGTCAAATTATTTTCAATAAACAGAGTTGTCTGAGAGACATAGGTAATGTTACAATTTCTATAATTTGTTAGTTCTATTTCTAGGATTATCTTAAAACCTCAATTATATTAATTAATAAATAGAAAATATTTCAATAATTGATTTTTAAACAAAATTCGTATAATATTTTTATACAGAATATCTTCGTGATTTTTCTTTGACGAGTATGAACCGGTTCGTTAGTATAAATATGAATGTACAATTATTTTGGATCGGTTAAATTGATATATAAAAGGAATACAAAAAATAATACTAATAATTAATGAAAATAAATGACAAAAAAACAGTATACATATATATAAGACAACTTTCACATTTTATTTCAATACATGCTACTTAACCTGCTGCCTAACCGATTGGTCGTCAGGATCCTGACTAACCGATTGGTTGTCTCTGGACCTAAAGTTGTATCTTAACTATTTATCATAAAAGAGAAACAAAAAGAAATAATTGGCTAAAAGCACGTCATTGGGAGCTTTCGATTTATATTTCTTTGTAGGGATCAGTGTTGGGCATTAAGATTAATTTGTCAATTATCTTGTTTTTTGACTAAAAAAGTAATTGCAATGAAATTAATTACAATTGAATTAATCGCAATTAAACATTTAATTGCACCTTGCAATTAAATTAATTTGAGTTTGTGAATTGTAACTCACAATTAAAATAATTGCAATTATCTTTTTTAGTTGTTTTATGATGCAATTATAACTAAGAATTAACTTTATATATCAAAACGGCATTAAAAGATTGTATTGAGATAGATAGATTGTAAAAGATTTAGGAAAATTAAGCTGTAAGTCTCAGACGAACAAAAAAGTGATAAAGGCTGTAAGTATAACTTATTTTTTCTAAATCGCGCTATTGTACTACCGGAGCCACACTTATATATTTATATATACCGGCTGTATATTATACAACAGTATTTTTTTAATTGTTAGTTTTAATTAAAATTTACAAAACAATTGAAATTTAATTAATTGTTAATTGTAGTAAATCACAATTAACAATTAATTAATTGTTATATTCCACAATTACAATTGATTAATTGTTAGTTGTTGTGGTTACGTTTACCAATTAATCAATTGTTAATCTTTAATTCTTCTTGCAATTAAAATTTGCCCAACACTGGTAGGGATTAAAATACGAGTATATATAATGACAGACAGACAAACAAACCAAATTTTCTGGCACAAAAAACACTAAAAATAAAAATAGAGAAGAAACAAAATTACTTACAACTACAGATTAACAGATTCACTGTTACCTGCGTGGAAATGGGCGATGGCTCAGTAACAACTTCCACTCATCGAACGGAAAAACTAGTATCGTGTTAAATCACAGGTGAGACTTTAATTTCCGCGTAATGCTAGTACAACTATGCTTAAATCAAGGTAGATTATAAATTACCACAGGCATGTGTATGTCTCGGATTTCTGATCACCAATTCGTTTGCACAGAGCGCTAAGTATGGGCCAGTGTTCCCAGCAATGGACTATTGTAAAGTTGCTGTTAAAAAAGCCAACGATCATCGATTTCATGATATTATAAAAAATACTTAAATGAAAATTTTTATACATATTTCTATATGCTATAATGCCAATGTTATATACACAAGTATGCAGGTCTATTAATATTATCTTATAAGCTTTTAATGACTATCACTTGATTTTTAATTGAAACTTTTTACGACAGCGGTACTACGAAGATATATTTTAACATACGATGGTAATACGTGCCTTCATATATGTATATGACTCCGGTGCCGGGTTGGAAAATACACGCACGTATAACTAACCAAACTGGTTCCATGCAGAACTCCCGCTGCCGCTGCGGAATTATGTCGTAGAATGTTTGTACAGTTACAAATCCGTGTTTTTCATGTACTGGTTTTTGCTTAAAAACAAGTTCTTATGTATGACATAAAGAAATAATGAAGTAAATAAAGAACGATTGGTTGAGTATAAATAAATGGTAGTTGGTTAGAAAGAACGGAAATTTTCAGTAAACCATCCAGTTGGCTGAACTGGATTAGATACGTATATAAACAACGAGTATATGCGTTAATCCGCGCTAACAGCTATAAATAACCACAATATAAACATTTATGTATCAAATAATTTATAGGTTAATATGTAACAAAATATCCAATCAACAATTACATTAAAAAATCATTAAACGCATAATGTTGACATTAATAATGTATTATATATGCCTATTAACCTACAAAAAGTTAAGACATGACATAAACGATGAATAAACTACTGCTTTAATTGAAATAGTATAATATTAAAAGTATATAGTTTCAATACTTCAGGTTAGTTATATAAGGTTTCAAATTTTGTATTCGTCTTTTATCTTTATTTTTATTCATTAATAAATAAAAATTGTTGTAATCATACTTTACATATCTGTCATACAGTCGAACCAGGATAAGCGAAGAAGGACAAACATCTCTTTTTCGCTTACGGAAGTTTCTCGCTAACGTAAATTTTGGCGTAATGAGGTACACAGGAGTAGCCTTTCTCACTTATACAAAATTATAAAAAGTATAGCTTGAATCTACCTAAAAATTAAACATACCTACTATATATTCTTCTTTGTACAATATTTCAATTTATACCTACTTTATATATACTATACCTTCTTTGTACAATATTTCAATTTATACTATATTTAATATTATTTTACATATACTAGAACGCGATGGCGAAACACTGTGGACGTCCTCTGCCCCACATGGGGGAGATAGGAACATTAAAATAATACGCAATACAAATTTATCAACTAAGTCTTATACTAAATATTTTTTTAAATCCGATCCAAAAAGTACGTAGCACTGAAAATGATTATATGTATATATCAACTATTTAGATTTGAAACGATGGTTCAGGTAATGCAAACACTAGAAAACATTACTGTGAGACGTTTTCCATTGTTTGCAGAGTAGAAAGGTCATTTATAATGTAGAATGATATACCGTCTGAGTTTTTTACGCATGTCCTCAATTCGACCTTTGTTATGTATAGTATAATTATATTTAATAATTATAGTGAAAATGGCAGTCTAATTAGGAATTCCATAATATCAAAGACATGAAATAAAAAGGTCTTATAGCAAAAATTTGTAGCGTGGAAAATAATTTAGTAATTCGATCAAAAAGATATCATTTCCAAGAGAAATCAGAAACATCTCGAATGTTTAAAAATGTAAATATATGATCAATGAAGTCAGGCGTTACTTTTCGGAAATCCATTACTGTGTGGACAGTTAAAACTTTTACTTAGCTAAGATCCGCGACAAGCAACCAACAAAAGAAAATTTATAATGTGTGTTTTTCTGCTTGATGAAATGGATTTACAGGGAACTTAAACTAAATCTTAGCGAAAAACGGCCGTCAGCAATTCTCCATTCACCAAACACTATACACAACACACACTACCACTTTTCCACCTTGCAAACGACACGTGTTTCGCATCAACACGAGGCATCATCAGGTATAGTAGACTCTACGGAAGAACCGTTAAGATAGGACTTAATGGTTGCCTTCCGTAGTCTACTCCCTCCCTGTAAATCCACTTCATCAGCAGCAGGAAAACACACATTATTAATTGTCTATTGTTGTTTGCTAGTCGCGGATCTTAGCTAAGTAAAAGTTTTAACTGTCCACATAATGATAATATAATATAATTTTATGTAAATCTCACATTTGTAACAGTAACAAGTGAGTTTTTTGTGGTCATGCGCGAGTGTTCAGGCAAGTTGACGCCGTAGGTGACAAGAGGGCTGAGTTATTCCTTACAAAAAAATTAATCGAACTACAAATACAGTTTACTGTCTCTACAGTGTTCTACGAAAACAATGGCGACGCGATGTGTGGTGGTGGATTTCAAATATATATGAAAACTAAATAGATTAAAAATCGACATATAATCCGTTTCCGAATTTCGAATGCAATCAGCGACACTACTACGCACAAAGCATAAAATTTTTGGTGGTTTTACACTTAGGTTTTTATTACAAATATTACAGTTAAAAGATTCAACGGGTATTAACAATATGTGTATGTGTATGTGTGTGTGTGTGTGTGTGTGTATGTAAATATGTTTATGGTTTGCAATATAAAAAGAAAAAGCATTGCTTCTGGGGTGTAAAATATTATCTTATTTGATTGTTTTGTATTTAAGAAATAAACCATATTTTACGACAAAACACGAGTACACAAAGTTTAAGCAGATTGTCAATGTCGTTTTCCACTAAACAGCTCAACGTTTCTACTTACACCGGTGTGTTCGTTGACTCCAACAATAACCGCAGTGTACCACTGCGTGGCGCCTGCCACTCGGTACACCTGCGCGCGACACCCGCCCAGCACCGACGGCGTGGTTGTCAGGATCCGCTGTCCATCCTGTGCCGTCCGCCATTCGGCAGCTTCTTTTGCCAGCGTCGACAAAATGGTCACATCCACTCCCTCTTCCGAGCCAGCTAGCCGTGCGTCCCATTCCTGATTGAAAGAAAAAAAATCTCTTAATATTTACGAATAATAACAAGTATAATCACGATTGACGATGACGACCTAACTCATATTGGTGGAAACGCTGCTTTTTTGAGTCAATATTTGCGAGTGAGATTCCCGCATCGGAATAAATATAATTATAGCCTATAGATGTTTATTCCGAGTCTGGTCACCTTGAACAAACATATTGGATTAATGTCCATTCCTTCTGAAATGGAGAAAACCTTTGACCAACAATGGAATATAAAAGCTGTAAAAATATTATATTAACGATTCTAATTTCAAATAATATCAGTTTTTTTTTTTTGATTGAACATGAATTGGATCATGGATATCAAATTCATTTTCAACAATTCTAAACAAGTAACTTTATTATGAAGATTTCAAGTTTCTTGGAACGAGGTCATCTCAAATTCATACATATATTTTTTCAAAATATTTTTTGATGACAACCTACCTCAATAATAATCTGTAAAGAATCGAAAATCTACTTAAGACACTTTTTCTGTGGTTAATAAAATTTGTTTTAAGCAAAAATAGTAATATATATTATATATATAATAGAAATATGCTATGGTATTTTAATTTACAAATAATAAGAAAATAGCAGAATCAGCAAAAATAAGCAGGTAAAATATTATAATTTATTGCTACTCCAAATAAAAATTAAACTTTCTAAAATAAAGGGATAATTGATAAAAAATTAACATTTTTTAAACGTTTATAGCTGCTTATCGATTATGATGCTACGTTATACCAAAACAACCTTGCTATTTCAATAATTGTGATTCCTGGCATAGACCACATTTCTTCCTATGGGCAACATGCTTCATTATTGAGAGAGGCCATGTCCAGCAGTGCTGTTATAATATAATTAAAACATTCAACAAGCCAACAAAGTATGAAATACTTATTATATTAATATATCTATACAATATTCAACAACAAACTCGCGCAACATTACTATGCCAATTACGCTCTGATAAATAATTTGTATCGCATATCGACATAATTTATGTACTATGTGTAATTCAACAACAATCAGCGAGAACTATGGCTATAAACAGTGCAATTAAAATAACAGTCCGCCAGTATCAACCTCGTGTGACTCGACACATTGTGACCCACATTATCGGACACTTGTACAAGTTGTCGCCGCCATTATTGATGTGTACATACATATTTATCATAATACGCCAAACATAGAATTATAATACCCACACCTTTACACAAGCGAACGCTTAGCTCAGGATTTAGTATACTCCTGGGGATACACGGTTGACAACTAGCGTCCAAGAAGGTGTCCTGTTTTTTTTATGGGAGGTCAGTTGCCAACCGCCATCGAATAAACCAAATCTGATGGCAAACCACTGTCTACACGGTTGGAAACCAGCAATGTCACCTTGAGAAGGACACTGGTTGTCAACTACATAGCCCCTGTCTCTCTGACTTCTAAAATAATAGTTACAGAAATAGACAAAATTAACGTGGAGATATTATACTACATTATAATTTATTTGACATACCAAATATCATAACCGCAATGTGCTAGTAGTGTGTGTATGTAATTATATCTAGCACTAGTATTTCTAATAGTCAGTTTAATTAGTTTAGGAATAACTTTTAATTATTTAAAGCAGTTAAATAAAATCCTGCCCAGTTGATAACATTGGGAATTTCAAATTATCATATGTTTCATAAAAAGACAGCTGATCGATGGTACTTTATCATATATAATATTATGACAATCATTAAAATAACACAGTTTGAATAAAAGTCATATTTATGTCAATGTTACAGCAGCAGCGTCAGTGTACGTATGGGACACGCACACCTGTGTATGTAGATGCACACGCCGGCAACGTCGAAGACAGACATATCCGGTGCGTTGAACTCGCCCCCTCACCCCCCCTCTCTTCACCACTCTCATCCTCCAGCTATAATGCCTATGTACACTTGTGTAGCATTACCAGCTGCTCTTATTGTGCTTTGTTTAAGTTTTTGAAGTTCATACAAGTCTAATACATTTTTACGAGAAATTTACATTAAAGAAGAAATAAAACATTATTTTAATATAGTCTATAAAGATATCCAGATTATTGTTCTTAAAAGATGTCGATTAATAAACAGGGAACTGTGAATGAAAAATTCTATATCTTATGTGAAAATAATATATTTCATAAATTCTTTACGATTTCGTGTTTTTATGTAGGTTGTAGGCAAGTGGGCAGGTTTCCTGATGGTAAGTATTATTTTTTTATATGTTGCAGATGTCTGTGGGCATCGGCGACACGCTTGCTCGTTTTTTGTTTATTCTATGAAAAACATATCAATTATATAACAAAAAATTGCAGCACATTACTTTATTTTATTGCCATAGTCAATTGAAACATCACTGTTATTTTTGTTAAATAATTGGAAATTTGAATATTACATATACACTCCTTTGCATAATAGCCAAACTATGTTGCTGGCACTTAATAAAATCTTGATATGACAAAAAAATCCCAATTTCGAAAGTTTTTTCAAAACACAAACATGCATACATATAGCATGTATGTATGTGCAATAATGATGAATATGACAATAATGAAAGAAAATAACATTTATAACGACTTTTATAAATGTTATTTTCTTTCATTATTGTCATCATAAAAAGCCTGCGACATTATACTGCTGGACATGGAGCCAAGACTCACCACTGAGTTCAATTTTAGGGTACACGCATTCAGATTCTGCCACCTTTCCTGCACTGATCGTTGCTCTATCTTGCCGGAGGGCGTCCCACACTACGTCTGTTAAGACTTGAATATTGTTTCCTTTATAACTCATTTAATAATGACATCATTCAACAAACCGTCTGCGAGCTAAAATGACAAAAGCGTCTGCGGAATGTAAATGAATGGAGTTATTGTACACATAACACTAAAAGAGCTCGTGCCCTTATAGTTTTCACGGCCAAACCATTTTCATCAAGTAATCCGACGGGACGGTTACGACACCGTAATCGTTTGTGTTCGTGGAACAGTCACGCTCTGGTGAGCGCCGGTCCCGATGACTCAGCGTTACGCAACGCCTCGCCGCTCTTTCTGTTTATTTTGCTACTCTATTTGGTGAGATTACACCTTGTGATTAATACGAGGTCGCGGCCCGAAGGATTTTACTAGTTTTATGGAGAAAGTTACAAATAATAACGTAAAAGATAAACAAGCCACTGTATTGGTTCATATTTAGAAACGTGGCTGGCAGGTTTTTGCTGAAAAGGAGCACTGTGGATTTACCACAGCTTTATGGTGGAATACTTTCCTTTTCGCTTCTGAAACATATAGCAATAATTGAGAATAAATTAAATAATTTAACTGAGATTTTCAATCGTAGATTTATATTTCATGTTATTTTTAGTGTTTCTAATAATATTGGAATTGTACAGACCATACTATGATATTGGAACTTTATTGTATTCTATTTTAATACGAATGACGACAACTTCCCTGTTTTCGTACAAAGCGAGCTCTTCCATTATTACACAATAATATAAATTATTATTATATTTATATTGACTAATAACAAATACCATCACTGTGAGTGAATACAGCATAGATGTCAATTTTCAATTATTTTACTGTACAAGTAATGGGTATTGTATTTATCTGTTTTTGGTGCTTCTAAATACACTACAGGGATCTTCGTTAACGCCGTTTAGTCGAACGATTAATTTGTGTGTAGGATCTGTATTAACCTATAAATTTTGCGTGTAATTTCAATTTCAAATCAACGATTCTACAAACATGTTGTTAATGTATTATAAATTAAAAACACACATACAGACACAACAAAAGTTAGTTTACAATAATTTAATTACGCTAATTTTATGTATTCATTATAACTTGAGTTATAAATGAGATTGTTTACTTGAATGGTGTTTTGTGTTGAATAGCGTCGCTAGCGTTAGGGCCTTAACAACTTTTTTATGAAAATTATATAATCAAACTCTTTCGATTTCAAATACCGAAGGAAATTTGAAGCTAATGTAAAGGAGAGATCATCTCACTCTTCCTTTTTGACAAAATTAAATCAAAATTTACGGAATAACAGAATTAAACGACCACGTAAGCAGGGGCAGTCCTCTGCTTACGTGGTCGTTTAATTCTGTTATAGCGCGTTATAGCGCGATTCGCGAATTCTGTTAATGCTGTGTTATAGCGCGATAACGACTTTATTGATATTACGGATTAATTTAATTAAATAATCTGCTGCATAGAAACACTTGTATAAATCTTCGCAATGGATAATAGTTTACCCAAAGTACGCAATTGGCCAATCCGGATTGGTATCAAAAGATGAACTTTGACTCCGTTGTTATAGTCCATTTATGTTTTACTGCTGGTAAGGGAGCCACTCATAATTGAACCATTTAGGTAGTACTTATTGTTACTTTCTTGAAACGACAAAAAATGTATGTGTAAGTAATGGCAAATGAGCATGCGGATCACATGGTGGCAGTGCCGCCAGTAGACGTCCACAACACCGGTGGCGTCTCTCCAACTTACAATGTAGTTACGGCTAATTTCAGCCCAATTGCATCTAAAGTTAGCTCCCCTAACCTAAGTTATATTGCACATGCAAATATGCAACATTGTACCCGCTGCGTGAGGCACACAGCCTTAGTCCCGCCCGGCTCCGAATAGCTACCAAGAAGCCATTACGTCTGGCATACATTCGCTCTTGGGTCCCTCATTCAATTTCCTGCGGCCGTCCGACTACATTGAGATACAGTAGTGATGTTATCTACTAATAACTAGATTCATCTGTGACACAATTAAGATTACATTTATAACTACTTGTTTTCTTAAAAAGAAGACCAGCAATGTTTTTTTGGTTTGTCATTTTACTAGAACCATTCTAAGCTATTATGGATGGCTTGTGCTAGAAAATGGTTTATATCAACAGTTCAATGGAAGATACAAACACACGACCGCAGATAGTAAGCTTGACCTTTACCAAGTGAGTTATTGTTGTACTATCAAACTAAAACCTGATGAGGAAACTGGCTTAGTAGCGTAGATTCGGCTTTTCGAAAGCGTTAATATTCACGGATTCGATTCCCGCATTGGGATAAATATAATGTATGGTCTATAGGTAATTATTCCGAATCTGGAGGCTTCGCCGATCCACTTTAGAAAATCGTGGTAGGTTAACTAATCTCAATTCTGCCAGAAATGAAGAGATCAATGGGACTATAACCAGATATTAAGTAATTATCAATTTCTTTGTTTATATTAAATAATGATATAATTTAAAAAATTGAACTGTAATTTTATTAGACATTTTAATTATAGTTTTAGGCGACTATACGGGTGGGTAACGTCTACCTAAATAAGAAAAACCAATTTGCGATCCCCACTCCGTCTGCCAAGTGTGAGTATTGAGGCAACACGCTTTATTTATGAACATCCATCAACATAAGACTTTGAAAAAAGTTTAAGTGAGAAAACTTTTTTCAATTGTCGATTACTAAAATTTGTTGACGTAGGTATATTAATGTTTTGTAACAAACATTGTGTGGGTGAGACAAACCTCACGTTTCTCACATTTGACCCCCGTGCCCGTCTATTAGAGTTATCTTTTAGTGCCTTTTATTCTAAGATGCTATTTACAACTGTCTGCATGTAGTGTAACTACTGCAAGTTAAACTGTTGCATAGATTTGTCTGAGCCACTAATCTAAACAAAAACAAATCTATATTTATTATACATACATATGTGATCTTTTACAGAATAAACATTAATAAAGAATGACAACTTGATTGGCTTAATGATGAAGCGTCCGCTTTCAAAGTCAGTGATCGCTTGTTCTATTGCCAGGTCGGAGTAAATATATGAATGGGCTATTAGTATTTATTTCGTGACGTCATGCTGGCAAGCTGCCGGAACTGGAGAACTGGAATAGTTTAAATAACAATTTATGTAATAAAAATCTATAATAACGTAAAACTAAGTACCTTTTGTATATATTAATCGTAATTAATTTGTTTTGAACAAAACCGTTGCTATCTGATGTCAGTGCTTTTGGTGCATATGAATTCTGGAAGCTTCCGCTTTAAAGTAAAATTTATGTATTATACAAATATTGCGTAACAATATCATACTTTATAATAGCTCAAATTGTTTTAATTTTTTTATATTATAAGAAATTCATACGCAGCTAGAGACATTCAATTAATTCGAATACATTTAACTACATATGAACAAGGTTAATTTTTATCTAAAAATATACAATTCAGAGTAAATGAACAGAAAAATTACAGCATTCTAAATTTGAAGTAACGTTAACTAGATTAGAGGAAATAGAACGCGCATTAATTAGTTTTTATGTAATGCAATGACCGCATACAATTGGCTATATTGCATCTGTTCCCTTGCACTGTCCGCTGTTATGTTTATTGCATTTTATTTATGTTTAAATAAAATAAAATTACTTATATAACTTAACAGGTATAATTTATTTATTAAATATTGACTTGAGCTTTCACTTTATTTGTTTTCATTCATTGTTTAAGATAAAAGTATAATTTTATTAATTTTTCTAGACAACAAATTATCCTGAAAATCCTTGGTTGAATTAAGAAAATTTTTAACTGTTACTATATATATATATATATATATATATATATATATATATATATATATATATATATATATATATATATATATATATATATATTAAAGTTTATTATTTTATGAAGTTTTACTTAATAAAAATCAGAATACACCAGTATGTTTGGAGATATTGAAAAGTTAGCAGTCGAAACATTTAATCGACCTTAATAGGAGATGATATTATGCTGCAACGTGAGGAAAGTACGCATCAAAATATGTGAAGAAAACGACAAAGTATTACGTAATAATATAAGGAGCTCGATTGAGCTTTGTCTCGAGTCCCGCGTCTAACGCAAGCCTATATCAATGTCACGTCTCCCATCCTAACTCCACCCCCGGGGGAGTAACGGCAAACCGGACAGTGGAGCAAGCCAAGTGAAACAAACTTTACTCGTTTAAATTTTGCGGGAACGAGAATAGTCTCAAGCATATAGCGTTGCGTGCGGTGAGCGATGACGACAAAGTTAGGATATTCGCTTTAAACTTTCATTGCCACTTGACTAATTGAGTTTTTTAACATTGAAATCTATTCAAGGAAAGTTTTTTAAACAAAGTTTTTAAGCTAGTGAAAAAGTAAAATAATGATTGTACAGCGTAATGAGTACTTTTTTTACACATTTATTTTTCAAATTAAGTTCTTGCTATTTTTTAAGTAAATAATAATTGTTTTACATGGCGTAAAAATAAAAACTCTCTGGTAGTTAAAGAAAAACGGCAATGAACAAATCATTTGAAAACTGTAAAATATAAAGCTTTATTTGAAGGTAAACAATAAAAGATAAAAAATAACACGAATTTAGAAAACAATTGACATTGTAGAAGCCACACAAAAGCTTCGTTCAAAGGGCGAGCTCCAATCAATCATGGCTTCAGCAAACGCTAGATGTAGCCGGGCTAACCGAAAATAGCGCGCACTCACACGCCTTTAGCCACCTGCCTCGGAATGTATATGTATATATAATAACGGGGAGGTGCGGGCGGAGCGCGCGGAAAATCAATAAAACGGGCGCGAGCATCAAAACATACCGCTCCCTCCCTACTAAAACACCCCCACAGCTACTACCCTCACCCTGAAACCTCCCGTCTCCCGGGGAAACCCTCCCCCTTGTTTGGCAGACACCGTCCTTGATCTCCCCACTTCGCCCGGGCGCGCAAGTTTGGATAAACACTGTATCGTTAGTCTGGCTGAAAATTAGGTCGATTATGCGTTTTATTTGTGTGTGTTATTTCAACTTTTTTTGTAGTTATGTGTACACAGGTGTAAAAACTTCGTCGTCAAACTTTTTCACAATTAACACTGGTATTTTTTTATCAACAACAACCGCAACTGCTTAACGCTACCGTTTTTTTATTGTTTGTATATTTTACAAGACGACCACTTGGCTCAGGTTGATTGCCTGACTATCGAGATATTTATTCTGGGTTTAAAATATAATATACACTGAAATTGGTTTTGAATACATTTTAAAATTTGAATTTGTGTGAAAATATCTCATCAAAAATAAAATTATTGTATTGTATAAATAAGGATTTGAATGAAAGAGTGACTTCCGAGTTACTTCAGCACACACTTAAGGCACCAATACAAGTATCCTAAGCAGTTGTCACTTTTGGGTTTCCACAAATATTTATGCGTGTACTTAATAACTAAGTACGTACAATTAGTTAGTTTTACCGTGTCGGTCAATTTAATTAATTAATAAACCAAACAGTAAGGTTTTCATTTCAATTTGATTTAATTTTACACACATTTCTCTTTATTTAAGATAAATAACCTCCGTGGTATACGTCAACATGCGTACTTTTTTTTAATAAAGGAATCGAAATCGAGAAAAAAAGGGGCGGTTTTGATTTTTGTACATTATTAGTATGAATTTAGTTCTAAAGAGGTTTTAATACCTAAACTATGTTACTGACACTTAATAAAGAGTTTGGGTATGAAAAAAAGTTAATTCCAAATTCGAACGAAGCTTTGTTTTTAATTTTGTCGCATTTTATGTTTGTCGCGTCATCCTGCCTTATTATAATTTAAAACATATATTTTTGTGTCTATTGTAATGGCAGAAAAAGCAATAAGGGCTAGTAAAATTATAGCGCTGCTGGAAGCTATACCCCTCATAGCCAATGTTACGTCTCACAGCATTTAAACGTGAGTCGTTCAACCGTTCAAAAAACCTGGACTCGATAACAAGAGACAGGTACCGTTTAAAGAAGGCAAGGTTGTGGGAAAAAGTTTCAAGTCCACGAAACACAGTAGACAAACTGCAACTGAGCTCACTTACCATTTTATATATATATATATTTAAATGTATATGTATATACTTTTTTACAAAATCACGCAATTGGGCAGGCAGCTGCCCGGCCTCTTTTTATCCTCAAGGCTGCAGTAGCCCAAACCACAGAATACATCCATTATGTTTTGACGTGCTGCAGCTGCATTGCGGGATAAACGAGACTGACTTTTCTATGATTTTTAGGTGAAGCGATAGCAACATCAGCTAATATATCAATCAACATCAGTTTAATATAAGCAGGTTGGTATTATTTACAAAGAATTTTCAGATTATTAGTCATTCTGATTAGCATAGTATCCATGGGGCCAATGTATTTGTCTTTTGAAATAATATGCCACCACAATTGAGATTGCAAGCTATGCGAAACTTTCTATCAGCTTACAGCAGAATAAATTAATTTAAAAAAAAGTCACATAATTTTAGAACCGTACACAACTACTGTAAGTAACTATTGTATTTTTGCGTTTTGAGAATTAAATTAAAGAGAGATATTTTAAAAGTAATTTTTTGCGAGTAACTCACAATTTTAGTCGTTGAGGTTGAGGAACTGAAAGTTGAGGATTCACCACTTACATATGGAGACTAACATAATTCAGACATACTGTTTACTTCGTGTATCATTTTGTAAACATTTTTACGGCTGAAATTTATCTCATGTTATAAATCTCAGATGACATGAAACGACACTTAGTCGCCAAATCTAATAAAACATGCGCACGAATTCGAGTAGGCGCATAGAATTTTAATGACGGTTTTATTGCTGGTGTTCATTCAAAACGAAACTGTTTGTCTACGATGAAGGTATTGAACACAATTCAATCATTATTAGACAATAAAATGATTATGCGATAGAGAAATGAGTCTAATCAGCCCCTGTGTCTAATTTATAGACTATAAAAAACCTTTCATTTTGTTTCTTATCGAAGCCTTGCAGCATTTCCATTAATAAATCGAGGTTTTGAGATGTCTGTATGGTACAACGCCGGTGCATTCTCCATGCACAGTCAAACAAAACATGTACAGTCAAACAAAACAAATTGCATCGCTGAGTAACACAGTGGAATATCATATACTCTAAAATTGTTCACTGACGCATTGGAAGACGTCAGACTGGAAATAACGTGACATAAACGTAAGCGATTTGCCAATGATATTGTGACCTTGATTGAATTGTAAACAGTCTTATATCGATAAATACTTTTCAACTAAAAAAATATTAAGACAAAACGACGTTTAAAAGCTATTTATTACCCTTTAGGTATATAAACTCTCTAGAATAATAAACTATATTTATTTATTTATTCATATGTATGAGTAAATAATATAATAATTACAATATTCATTTTCTACCTATTAGACATCAAATACAGGCGCGAAAGACTTATGTTTTATTTATCAAAATGTTATTAAGACAAAATGATTTTCAACAATGGTGTACATTTTAGCAACCCAATATGGTTTGACTCCTATACCTTCAACATATAAGCAATGAATACATAAATTCGTCAATTAAAAGTAATTTAAAATATATGTTACTTATCAAGATTTATTGCTTTCTGATTTAAATACAAGTAAAAGATTTTTGCATTTATACCCTGACCATATCAGTTTCACATTTAAAACACTTTACTTATTATTGATATATATTTCTTGTCGTCTTTATTTCCTTTTATTATTTTTTGTATAGATCTTCAATGAAGCATAAGTAAATATTTTGACCTAATAGTGAACGTTAATACACCTAGAAAAAGGTTTAAAGACGCTGCAGCACATTTCACGTAATAAGTACCGCCATCTAACGGTAACAGAGTTCAACTACTTTTTGTTTTTCCGAAGCATAAAGTTTTAAGAGAACATGACCAAAAAGTGTAGTTTCCAATCAGTCTATTATATTTATGCTCTAAAATGAATTAAAGTGCTTTATCAAAATGAATATAATTGCTTAACGATATAATATACCCCACTCTTCGTACGTATGTTGGTACTTATTTAATATTTATCTATTTGTATAGAAAATTATTTTTATTTTTTAACATTAGACACTTATTAATGGAGTCAGGCGTTACTTTGCGGAAATCCATCACCATATGGACACTCAAAAGTTTTACTTAGCTATGATCCGCGACAAGCAAGACAATAACAGAAAATTAATAATGTGTGTTTTTTCTGTTGGGTTAAATGGATTTATTTGGAACTTAAACCAAAAACTTACCGAAAGTCGGCCATCAATTCTCCACCCACCAACCACTATATACAACACCAATAGTAAACTCTACGGAAGATAACCGAAAAGTGACTTTTCGGTTATCTTCCGTAGAGGCTATTATACCTGAAGATGCCTCGTGTTGGGGCGAAACACGTGTCGTTTACAAGATGGAAAAGTGAAAATGTGTGTTTGGTGTTGTGTATAGTGGTTGGTGGATGGAGAATTGATGGCCGACTTTCGGTAAGTTTTTGGTTTAAGTTCCTAATTAAATCCACTTAACCCAACAGAAAAACACACATTATTAATTTTCTGTTATTGTTTTGCTTGTCGCGGATCTTAGCTAAGTAAAACTTTTGACTGTCCATATAACATTATACACGTTCATAAATAAATTTATTATTTGTCTGAATATTACGTGGATTTTTTACCATTAATTTGTACCACATCACCGGCACACGTAATTACATACATTACTTTCTACACAGAATACAACCATTACTTTCAATAGTCCTACTAGCATTGACTAGTGTAAATATTCAGCTACTGCCATCTGTTGGTCAATAGCTTCAACCGTTGTCTAAGTTATTACTGATATTATGTATGTACTTTAATTTTTATTCGACATTAATATAAATCTTAACGTTAAAAGCAAACTACTTTTTATTTTCATAACATCTTAAGCTCAAGCTTCATTTTTAAATTGTTTTAAAATATATTAATTTTATTTATTTATTTTACCCTGCTTTCTGAGTATAAGAACGCAAAGAAAATATTTGCGGTCTTATACTCAGAAAAACACACGATCTACACTATAATTAAACTACCTAAAACTTCCTCCACTCTCTATTGTAAAATACTATTAATAGTACTAATTCAATAACTTCATTTTACGTAATAATTTAAAAAAATTCATCACAATAATATGAATAATATGAAAACGAATAGTGAACAAATTTACAAAAATAAACATTTGTTTTACATAGATAGATATATAGATTCCCTAGGTTTTAATAACCATTTTTAATTCGTAAAACTGTGTTAAAAATAATATTTTATTGTATGGTTTAGCATACTAGGTGGCGCTAAACGAAAAAGAGAAACGTTGAAAAAATATACATACGTAAACGACTCATACACAATCAATATACATATATTTATACTAAAACGAATTACATTAATTGTTACTTTTTATTTAAAGATAAGATACTGATTAAGAAAAACAACAGAAAACTTACCTGATAGGGCTGAAGGTTAGCGTAGTCCAGAAATTGAAGGTGCTTATCGTGGAGGAATTCTACAGGTTGAGCATCCGCCTGAAGAGTTAAGTCAGCAGACAGCGGCGTGAACGTCTGAAGAAATATGGAAACTATATTTTTTTTAAACTTTTAACAACATTATTATATTCATTATCATTAACAGACCACTCCCAAGCTGAGAAACTTCACACTTCTGGCCGCTACGCAGGGAAAGCGATCGCAAGGCCTGCAATGTTTCTCCATAAAAAAACTGTTGCCCGTTACCGGTTTATGATAATTCACGTCTGATAATTAAGATGATCTAATTATCTTTAATTCAAAGCTATCAATCATTTGCTACAACCTCGTTCGTTCATAAGTAATTGGGCGGCATTATGTATGTGGTTGTGCCCGCTTCCACTATTATTACCTCCACTATATACACACACACCCATATTTTTAAATTTATTTATTATAATAAATAAATTACAACTTACATATGTCTTAACAGTAAATTTCAATTGAATTCGCTTAAGGCTAAAAATTGAATATTTAAACGTCAGGCAATATTTTCCTGGATCTGACATAAACGACAATAAATATAACTGGGAATGAAAATGATATTTGGAATAACAGAGCTTATATTTTCCGCATTCCTTACTATATAAGGCTATAATTCCAGGAGATATGGATTATCGCTATAGCTTAACAATGTTCGATATTCACTGGATTGGTCACTTTTCATCAAGAGATGAAAAAATGGACAAGTTATAATAACGCTATTGTTTTTTGTTTTTTGAACGAATTCAGCGAGATAGAGATTACGCTTCGAAATCACGGAACGGAATGATAACAAAAGTGCTGGTTGTAAAATGAATTACGACGAAACTAAACATAAATATCAAATGGACTCCAATGGGTTATTTGTGAATGTTGGTCCCATGATAAACAAAATAATATAATAAGAGCTCAAGATACGGTCATATTCAAAAAAATTAATCGATGAGGTTGTACTCTATTTAATTTTAAACATATTATTTTTGTAAGGTCCGTCCTTAGTGAGTGGTTCAACTAGTATAGGAAAAATGGATTGATGTTACATTTGTCAGTTGTCAGTAGTTTAAAAAAAATATTATTAATAGTACATTCATTTTATACCATATGAATATGTTTTATTCATTAGGAAAAATAATATACATTGGAACACTCCTCATAATAACACCGATAAAAGATACTGAGTGATTTCAACTGTGACGACTTTTTGCCAAAGCATTGAAAATTTGTTATAAGTAAAAGTCTACACATACCTAAGGCAGCAACGCTTATGGCCTATAGTGTCGCCGATGTCTATGGGCAGCGTTGATAGCTTCCCATGAGGTGACACACTTGCTCGTTTGCCCTTCAATCCCTAAAACAAGCGCCTATTCATTGTACAAGAACATCTGTGATTTTTTAAACCTCCAACAATAATGTTTTTCTATATTTGTTAAACATTGTGGACACACGCTCAACAAACCTATCAATCATCAGTTCATCAGTATGCGGCGTAGAGCATAGGTTGAATAACACCTATAAAAGTCACCTTCCCGAGACTATCGAACACAAACACAAATAAATTATGCGTAATCCAAAGGAATACATAAACAGTAATTATTCAGGGCATTGTTTCCATATGAAATAAGCATACGAAGAAGGCCAGTTTCTAAAAGTCAACAACGGGCACTTGTTATTTTAATAGGAATGCGATTACATAATACAGCATAAGACAATATAGGTATACTGTTAGCATTAGAGACATCTAGTGAAGTCAAGTATAACAGTGAAAAAAATATAGCATTAGGAATATATATTAATGAAAAATAAAAGGGTTGTCTTGTGGTAACGATATTAGATAGTTACTTATAAAATTTAAAAATAGCAAAACTAAAATAAATTTTGACAGCTAATGCAGCACAACAACTATCCCTGCAAGTTTAAAAGAATTATCTAAAATAAAACACCTAACGGTAAATTAGATTTACGAAAGTGACCTTAAAAGCTTTTGTGAAATAATATACATTATGTACGCGATATAGGGCAAACAAACGAAACGTGTTTTAGATGCAAAGCGGCTGACTCGACTAGTCGCACTCGCGTCACACGGGCTAGAGTAACGTCTGTAGAGGTCGCTGTGACACGTGAGTGCGGCAAATAATTTCATAACACCTGAACCGCGGCTGCTCTAAATACACATGATTTACACATATTATTCACTTACTCCACACTCTGATCAACTGTTGTTTACTCACTCAGACGCAAAGATATGCGGGCTTGGAATTATGTCAGAGTAGGTAGAAAAAATTATTTAAAGATAATGTTTTCAACTGTAGAATGGAACATGTGGTCCGTGTTTTACATGTGGACAAAAATCCTAATTCGGCCATCCTATGTGCTTTGAAGAGGGTAAAATAATGCCTTGCGTGAATAGATCCCATCGCTAAAATTGTGGAAATCAACATTTTTTATGGTTAAGGGTCGATATGGCGACGGGTATAGATCTGTTTAGGACCTTGGATTAGCCAATGGTCAGATGCTTTCCTTATTAGATCTTAGGTTGATCTACCGTCCTAACAGTTACCAGGTCATCATTAATGCACCTCTAAGCTCCTCGGACTATAAAGTGCAGACAGTTTGATGTATAATGATTTTATTCCACTAACGGCTTTCTCTTAATGTATAAATTGTGGTTATGCTGTCCAGTAGTACAGTAGTACCTACATTATTTATCTCTTTTTTCGAGTTAGTTTAAGCACCGTCTTTTTTTTAGGAGTACCAAAGGAACCTGAACGAACGGAAAGGAACCTGTTGAACTAAAAATAAATCATATCTTCTTTTGTCAATAACTCATATTTTAAAAAGTCATATATTATCATCGTACACTTTTTTAAACGTTTTTATGTTCGAGATTTTGTATTTGTTTTTCATGCTTAGGTATGTTCTACGTCCATGATATTAATATTTGGCACTGCTACAACTGTGACTTTTACATACTTTTACATAACTCCTATGATAATCTAGCAGTTAATTTTAAACTAGCAAGACTTTTAAGATCACGATAAATTTGAAGTTAGACCGTTATGTCCTATATCAAAAGGGTGCATAATATGTATATTATAAGTTGCCATACAAGAATGATAGTCGAAATAAATTTTCGACTATCATTCTTGTATGGCAAATATAGATATGATACGATTATAAATCTTATCTTTGTTATTCATTATTGTAAACCATCGTACAATAAATGTTTATTTCATATTTTACATTGATAAGAAATGGGGATAAATTAATGTAATAAATTGTATGAAATATCACATTTCAAATTTATGACTGCCACCTAGCGCTAATAAAATGTACTAACGCAAAAAGTGTTTAGGTTTATATGACATAACACTTTGATGTGATGCAATAGAAATTAACTTACCAGAGCAGGCAATTTTACTTCTTGACTTTCAATTTTTTTTGGTGCCCAAACCAAAGTTCGTTCCACCAAAAAAACTCGAAACGTTCTGCGTGAATATACAGCCACCCACTCTCGACGTTGCCAATCTACACCATCGTATTCCACTAAAACCTGAAAAAGGAAAATAAATTGTATTTAGCATAGATGAAATGGAATATGAAATATTGTAAACAAAATTTAAAATAGTTTTTATTAACGCCATCTATCGTCAAGTAGATGTAGCGCGAAGAAAACAAACATTACAAAACTCAACGCAATTTGTAACAAATGTTATACGCAGTTTTTACCTCTAGATAGCAGCACTAACAGAAGACTGCATTTACTTTCCGCATTTACCCTCCCGCTACAAACCGATATTAACAATTTCGCGCGCAAAAATCATGTAAGAGAAAATGAAGGAAAAAAAATGATAACAATAAATGTTTCTATATATTGACGAAATAAGCATTGCGATTAGCAAGCCATGGCATTGTGTCAAATAATATGTCCAACGTCCTAAAACTCATCTTCACTAAAGATCGTCGTCATTACTATCGTGATTGATAGATTAATAGGACATGGATACGTTATGTATAGTACAGTAACCAAAAGAATGCTCGCATGGTCGCAGCGATCGAGGTTTTAGCGTTAGCGCAAACTCTCTGTTTTTAGTATTAAAAAAGCTCGTGAGTGTAAAGTTAAAAAGTCAAAACATACATAGGAAAAAAAGATGATAACAATGATATGATGTAAAAGAAGTTAAAGACTGAGATTAAGTTAAGAATTATAATGCTGTATCAATTCCAGGCATTTGATATTTATTTTAATTTTCTTTGTCCGAACTTGACAAACTAAATCCGAATGTTCTTTATGAAAGAGGTAAGCAAACAAGCAAGCCCCGTAGATTATGGACATCTGTAACATAAGGAGCACTGTAGATGGATATGTTATCTAAGGGAAAAAGAGTGGGGCCTCCGGCTCCCTACGCTGACCGTTCGAAATACTGTAGAGTACAGAAAAATGTAACCTTAATGCCGCAGTAAGACCATAAACGTCGTAGCATGGTTCTTCTACTGTTAAATTATATTTCTATACTTAATGCATAAATGTTTTAAAATGATTTTATAATAACAATTATGTGCACTTTCCGAAAACTTTTCAAGGTTCTTAGCTAGACAGTTGATGACAAGACTCTCTTTACTTCCATCATAACACCGATCCACTTGTGTGGACGCAATCAACCGTCTCATACTAGTGGACCAAGAAAATCCGCAGTCGTGAACCTTTTGATAACTAGTAGACCGCATTAAGTGATATAATAATATCTTATAGAGTAACATAAAAATGAAAATGTGAGAAAATGAAATATTCACTTACATAATATGAAACATGGTTTTTTATAAGATGCAATGTCAAAACTTACCTTGACTTGCTAAGATTTTTTTCAAGTAACTTAGCAAAGTTAGTTTTGACTTTCTATCTTAGTAGTGTATTTTCGCAAGTAACTCTTGACTCAATTAATCAGTACTATTTTTAATAGTATAAAATATACATTACATCACACATTCTTTATGTACAATGTTGTTTCTGTTCGTGCTCGGATAGTAAATGAAGCTGTTATTTCATTTTGAACATGCGTCGCCCGGTACCGCGAGTTAAATTATTAAAATATATACTTTTATAGCGAATGATTTTAATAGCAAAAGAAAACAGGAATGTCCACAACTTCGTCGTCTACTTCGTTCGTAGACTTCGTTAAAAACCAATTTGAGCACTCAAAGAATAATTTATTATATAAAAAACAAGACTTTTTACATTAGTCATATATTTTTTTAAAGTAACTGCTACGGCATAACATCATTAGTGGGGGACATAATAATAAGACCTAACTAATGATCTCGTGCGTGGCCTCCACCGGATAAAGCGCAGAGCAGGTTTGATTTCAATGTCAGATCAAAGTTAACGCGCATCTCGTATTATATGTAGCTCATTGTAGCGCTCACGCTGCTGTTGAAAACTGACCTGGGCGTAATAAACCATAAACTACCACAGCACGACGACCTAAATGCTCCAGTGCTGAAATAACCGCTTTCTAAGTCCATAGTTCAATTCCTACATAAAGTATTTATATCGAGTCTGGATGCCCGATCGGTCCACCTCGAAAAAGTGAATGTGTGTGTGTGTATGTATATGCTTGTGTATTGCTTTACTTATGTATATATATATATATATATATATATATATATATATATATATATATATATATATATATATATATATATATATATATATACATATATATATATATACAGTGCATATATGTCTCATCGCCAGGCACGGGGCCTCTTTATTTTAGGATGCATAGACAAAACCCACCACGCCTGATCAAGACGAATAGGCGGGACATCCAGACTCGGTATAAGTACCCGTAGGCCATACATACTTGTATATTTATCCCGATGCAGCAATCAAACCTGCGAAAGTTGCCGCCGAAAGTGGTAATTTCACCATTATTAATAGAGATAATTAGGTCGTTAAAAACTAAATAATTATACGAATTATCATTTTGTCACGGTAGTGGGGCGAGTTTGGTTAATGTTTAATTTAGTTCGTACCTATGATAGTATTCCTTGTAATCTAGCGATTAACTTGGGAAACTAGCAATTACGCGCTATATACATTTGTGTGTTTACTGTTTAATGTGGCGTGGCATGCCAGTGCGCCCTAGTTCCACTCGAACTCCTACCGCCACTGCTTGTAACCTTGTCACAGTATCTGCGAGTGTGAAGTACATACCTACATAGAATGAACGTTACTTATATATGCTTCATTTAAAACAGCTGCTTTTGTTTACATATACATACAGTGTAGAGCTGATATGCTCCTTGAGACGGCATTCTCTTATCTCTTTTGTAGTGACATTCTTGGTTGCGTTCTTGAAAATATTTTTAGTTTCTTATTATTACTTGCGAGTTTATATCTAATACTGAACAGTGTAATACAATGCTTATATCACTTGAATTAAGTTGTGTATTTTGAGTTAAGTAAGCAAAGTAAACATTTTTCACTCGTTACTCCACACATTGGAATCCCGGTGACGTGTGTGCTCTATATACAGATATCCAGATCCAGGAAAAATATCTATAGGCCACACATATATTTGGCCTAATACCGTTGGCTCAGAAAATGAACACTTCGCCACTGCGCCGTTTGTTAAGTATGCAAACTTCCTCTCTTATCTCTTACAAAACTCATCTCAAACCTATCTCACTCATTCAAACGTTCCAAAAATATCTTATAACAAGACTTATAAGACTTATAAAAAAACAGCAAGTATTTTATCATGATATTGCCGCAGACCTATTTTTAATCACTCAGAAAAAAATTGAGACAGCTTGGCTCACAAATGTTTTACATTCATCATATAACCCTTCATCAATCTTTTTGATCGAATATCCCAAATTTTTAAACAAATTGGCAACAAATGATCGAATCAAACGGCATAGACATAATGCTTTAAAAAATAATTAATCTTTTATATAAATCGTCTTCAATTAGTGTAAAATGTACGAAGAAACTTACATTTTTTGACAAGAATTACGATATCATCATTTCAAAGTTATTTCTGCTATTGTAATGCAAAAAATGTAAAGTAACTGAGATTCTGCGGTAAGTAATGAAACTTCCAATGTGCATCGGTATAAAGCTCTATTGTAAAAAAATATAACAACGGCAAAAAACGGACGTAAAAAAATATAAGAACGAAATAAAAAACAAATACGAAATACTGCACCAAGTATGTCGCGCTATGTAAGTTTACGTGTGAGGTGTTCTTTCTGCACCAGCTGACCTACAAAAGCTGAAACTAGTGTCTTCAATTATGCAACTGCATAGTGTGTTCAAGCGAACGGTGACTACAATCTTAAAATTTTTAGACTGTCTTTCATTCATTCCAAAGTTTATTCATTATGCGAACTTAACTGGAATCTTTATGCCGTAGAGCCAGGTTGCGGGCAAATTCTTGTCAATTATTTTTAAATGACATTCAAAATATGATTTTTTTTACATTTAATATTTATGTGTTGTACATAATTCAATTACATACTTGTTTCTATCCCCATTTATATAAGAGCAAGTATTAAAATCTGCTTGAAACCTTTATATTTTTCTATAAACATAAACATAAGTCTGCATAGAATGAAATAAAATTTAAAAAAATTACCAAAAGCAAAAAGCGCAAAATATGGTAAAATAATTAATACACAGTACTATGTTATTTGTAAATAGATTTCAGTAGGTATAAAATAAATAAATTAAAATGTAAGATCTAGCCATTTCGTCGTATTAAACAATGTTTACAGTACCTAAACTTTTTATTTGAAAGCCTTTATTTCAATTCGGCCAGCCCTCATCGAAACCATGGTTAGTAGCGAAGAGGGCTGGCATACGGCAAGACCTTCTGTGACACTGTAATGACAAAGAAAGAAGCGCCGGAACAGAGACGGAAACAAGACCGTTTGCGACTCATCGCAGAAGACACGACGGTGGTGTTTTGCCTATGCAGCCTGAATTCTATCCTAACGGCGACTTGCAGCTTATAGATCGGGGGTCTATCACTCACTTAGTTATTAGGTCCCGAGCTGAGGAGCGCCTTAAGTGTTCAGGGGGGCCTTTAGCGAAGTGGGAGGGAAACTTGAAGTCTACTTGAAGATGGGCCCATAAAGGCAACAGTGTCAGGGTTACGGATGTGAGCCCGGTGTAAGTGACAGAAAGGGAGACGCCAAGGGATACCCAATGGATTTTATTCGGTATACGAAGTCCGACATAGCCCTCCGGTCACCCCTAGCCTGAAGGGTATCCATAAAGGATTTCTCCTAGGTTAAAAATGGCTGTTTACCAAGTCTCTAGTTAATTATTGAATAAAACAAAAAAATAACGAACATCGCCAAGAAAGTGTAACAATCTTTACAACAGCTCACACAAGGTGAAGTAATTGCCACACCACAACTTCCGCATTTTATTGACTGTATATAAATAGAAGTTGTCTATGATGTGGGGGTATTTATTTGTTCTATTCAGCTCACTTCTGTACTGTGCTGACTCGCGCGGGAAACACTATTAATAGAAACAGTTGGTACTTAGTCAAGGTTGCAAATCTAGGCCAAACGCGAAAGATTATAACTGCAATATTTCTAGTCAAGATCACTTATTACCAACAAGTACTTTTAAAAGTAAAACGATATTACATAAACAAAAACAAATGCTTCACATTAGACGTAACTTTTTCTCTATCCAAGGTGTCATTTTAACATAAGTGAGATAGAATGTCATCTGCACTGTATAAACAGCAGTAGGGCCACGCTGCAGACGAATACTTGGTCAAGAATGGCATAGTATTTGTCTGTCGCATGAATGGGCCGGCTCGGCCAGGGAAGTCCCACACTCCCGAAGAAAACCGGCGTCTAGAGTGGTATCTTAGCTACCGCGCTTCGTGCGGTGAGTGGTTGAGTTACGGAGAAAAGAGTAAAAAATAAAGACTGATAAATTGTAACTGCTGCTGCATGCCTCGTATCTTAAAAAGACGTACTCAATTTATCACAAATTGCTTTCAGAGAGTTGTTTTCGGTGTTAGATATCTTGAATCTAGTGCCTAGATGTTACGAATGTCTATAGACGGCGTTGATTGCTTTCCATCAGGCGACACACCTGCTCGTTTCGTCTAATCCCATAAAAAAATCGTGATGAAAAATACCAACATATACGAGACCAAACCCTAACAATGAACAAATAAAAGCTGATGATGAAAATAACATTTAAAAGCATTGTGGTGATCAAGGAATGGTGCACTGATAAAAAAAATGATATAGATGAACAAACGACCATGATAACATTGATAATATAGTTAGTTATTAAAATTTTTGACCCAATTAATTCAAGTCGAATAGTGAAATTTTAAATTAAAAGCGGAAACGTGCCAATGAGCTAAAAGATGGTACCTACCACACAATCGATTCGAATGGGCGAGACCTACTGAGACAAAATGCTGAAGACATTTCGTGAGGGATACGGTGTTAGTGTAACAGCATTATATTAAAGCGTTTTTGTATGGTCGTGTCGTTAATCGTTTTTGTAATGTATTGATAGCTGATACTACAAACTTTCCATTGATAATAATGTAATGTAATAAAGATTGTTAAGGAAGTGGTTAATTTGTATAATGTACGCATGTGCGTTAAAATTTAAATCATAGCATGGCGACTAGAGCTAGATGGCTCACACTAGGCTGAACGGCACACGGCAGCTGGATAAAAGTCTCCCCGGCTTTTGTCTAGTTGTGGACTGCCGCAGGCTGTTGTTGTGAAACGAAAGGTATGGAAAGATATGTAATAGATTAAGAACAAAAGAGATGCATACTTCTGTAAAAAAACGACGAAGACGTCGTTTTTTTACAGAAGTACATTGAAAATTAGTCGCTAGTCGTTTTTCGCTCCAGCGGGAATCAGGACGTGACGGGTGGCGAACCACGTCGCCGCCATTTTTGAACAAATTAGGTTTTCTAAAATTTGCCATTGTTAATCCCACGAACAACGAGCCCTAGCAGAGCCCCACAAGCAGAGGTAAGGCACTATAGTACAGGGGGAGCCCGAGCCCGAGACGGTCAGCACGCTTGCGACTAAGCTCGCCTTTAGCTACGCATCCATTAGCACGGCAGACAGTGGATAGGCGGAGAGGATGGGAAAAGCATAGAGAAGAAAGGAAAGGGCAGTGGAAAGGAAAGATGGATTTAGACAGGATGATAGGGATATGATACTACCGCAACGGAAGATAAGGATATATACGGTAGTAGCTCGGGAGGCCCTATAGGCCAGGCAATACCATAACTACCGGATAGGCGGCTAGGCTAAATTTCAATACTGCACCCTTTCTTGTAAAACAAGTTTATTGATTAATTTACCTTCAAAAGTAAGCAAAACTAAATTCGAAATCATGTTTTTATTGATATATAATATTTTACTACATGCTAAGGGACATCAGAGGATATATATAGAGGGGTATCAAAGAAAGCAACGGTATTCGTGAAAGCAAAGAATAGTAACTGTCACTGCCTTATTTTGACTTAAATAACTTTTGTCTAATTTTGAATCCATTCGCAGATTGTATTTATAGTGTGTAATTTTTGTATGATTATTAAAATGTTTTTTTTGTATTAATAAATTGCTAATAAATATACATATTTGTTTATATTTTTCCATTTCGTATATCTCCTTTAAACTTAGGTCAACCTTTATAAAAGAATTTATTCGGCTATATGCACACAATGAAACCCTTTGAAAGGGTCACGAATCTCAGTGTACAGAAAAAAGGGACAGAGGTTATAAACTGGGTGCTCAGATATATAGAACATAATTTATACCTACATCGGAAGCTTGGCTGTGTAAAGCGAAAGGTTGAGAGATTCTACAGCGGCCTGATTAACTACGGGGACACGCACACTTAGCCCTAACGTTGTTGTGTTATGTAACTGGCGCAGCCCTGTGGATTTTCACTGTAGGAATAATGAATGTTACATTAATATAAAAGATAACCGGATACGAAGTTTTACCCCTAAGAGCAAATATTGTTTTAGGAAATTACTATTAACTTTAGCAAGTATAAATCAGAAAGTTCTGAGCTTGATTGAAAGCAGTTTACACTTGGTTCACGTCGATTCTAACATCATTATCGCATTAAAACTAGTTTAAGATTATCGAAATACAAGTTAACTACTTCTTCAGCACATGGATGTCTGTGGTCTGTGCCTGCTCCTACGCGTGATTATATATACCTATATATGTCAACTTGAAATTCCGTCAAGTCTTCTCGTCACCCATACCACAAAGTCTGAAGACAAAAGTCTTCAACCAGTGCGTCCTGCCCGTACTCTCTTACGGTGCCGAGACGTGGACACTGACAGTCCGTCTCCTCGCCAAGCTCAAAGTCGCTCAGAGAGATATGAAGAGAGCTATGCTCGGGGTTTTTCTGGTGGACAGAATTCGAAATGAAGAAATTCGCCGGAGAACCAGAGTCACCGACATTGCTCTTCAAGTTAACAGACTGAAGTGGCAATGGGCTGGACACGTTTGTTGGTGAACCGACAATCGTTGGAGTAGACGAATGCTGGAGTGGAGACCGCGACTCGGCAAACGTAGTGTGGGACGCCCTCCTGCTAGATGGAGCGACGATCTGCGCAAGGCGGCTGGCAGAGACTGGATGCGTGTAGCCGAAGATCGGGCTAGGTGGCGCGCCTCGGGTGAGGCCTATGTCCAGCAGTGGGCTGCCGCGAGCTGATATTGATATTGATATATGTCAACATAGAGATTTGCGCGTAGTCAGCGTTCACCCAAGTTGCCCTAATATATAAAAGTAAAGCTTGTATAAAAACCTGATCACACTATTAAACAAAAGACACCCTACGCAGTTGGATATACAATACGATAAAAGCTATCACATATTATTTCAAAAATTGAAATGGTATCATGATTTAAATACAAAAAGTCGCCAAATCAACCTTGGACTCTTAAATAGAATATATTATGTATTTCTAATTTAAAATGTTTTTAGGGTTTTTTAACATCTACATAGAATGTGTTATGTAAATACTGTGTAAAATAGCCAAAAAAGGGATATATTATAAAACATTGAATTGAAAGACAAGTTTCAGTAAAGAAATTCAAACGGATAGGCATATACCGAAAACATAAAATAAGAAAAGCGTTTTGAGATTGCATGTTGTAATATAATATGGATCTCAGATAAAGAACATTTATAATAGATCAAAATCATCTAAATTCAAGTGCCTTTTTAATTTACTTTTGGTTTCGTAATATTGTGAATATTCAAGCAAAATATAACATAAAGGACGAAAATAATTTCTCAAGGCGTCTCTTAAAGTAATGGGATCTGAACATTCAAAGGGAACATAACGGGGTCCAATAATTGCTCTCAGAGGTATTTCTTGCTCACAACACTACAAAAGCTTTTTGGAAACAGAAATACGGCTTTTGTAACGCCAGCAACAACAGAAATACGGCTTTTTTAACAACAAACAACAGCAAAGTTAACACTAATAAGATTTCATAGCAGACTTATAGGTACACCGTAATGAGATCTATACTAATATGTACTTTATAAAAGGGGAGATTCGATTCATAAAACACATAATTTAAATCGAATGGTTACTAATGCTGTTCTTGATATTATGGATCTAGAATTGTAAAATAAAATAACTGTTGCTTAGGTGTATTAAGCTGGGTGTACTCTATTGAGCTTATGCTCTATTGAGCGAGACCGTATTTCACATCTGCCCATTGCCTCAACCTTTACAAGGCAGGCCACACATGAAATACTCTCACCTCTGGGCCCAGGCTCACCAGTATCAACTCCTTCCACTTGGCCGCATACAAAGTCGTGCCAAGATCTCACCGATCGGCTTGATTCTCTAGCGCTGCGGAGGAATATCTCATCGCTCAGCATTTTTTACCGCTTTTACCATGGGGAGCGCTGCGTGGAATTCTTTGGAATAATTCCCGCCGCCGAATTAATTGCACACGCGGCAACACTTCCGTTGACTCCTGCGGTGTTACGGTTGTCAATGGACGGCGTTGTTTGTTTTACATCAGAGGGCACGTTGGTTGGTCTAATGAATTATTCTTGTGTTTTTAAACGCTTTACACTCCTAGCGCCACACTAGGATCTCTTTTGTCGTGATTGCCATTAAAACACATATATGACAAACATCCACACTCAGAATAAATGTGCACGTACAGATGTACATGCATACATTAAATATTTTTATAGCGTACACGCTATAAAAATATTTACCCAGGCGAGATTCAAACACGCAACCCTTAATTAAAATAATTAAAATTTCATTACTGCGTTATTTGTGTTATCAAATAAATATAACGGAACGAAAGAAATAATAGCAGAAAAATACAAAACTTGCCTTGAATTATTTTTGCAAAGTAAAAATCTGGAATAGAATTTGATGTCTGTCTCTCTCTCTTTCTCTTTTATTTATTCGGGCTAATCTAAGAAACAACTTAATGATAGAACGAACTTTCACGAAATATACCTTTGGAAGGAATTATTTAATCTAATACTACTTATCTGGATAGCCCACTAATGTATTTAGTTGGCGTTGTGAAAAAACACATGAATTGCCCTTAAAATTAATTATACCTTAGCCAACATATCAACAACAAGTCACCAAAGTTTTATTGCAATCGATTACACATTATTATTACTAATAATAAAAGAAAAGATTTAAATCAATATATATTTTTGATTGTATTACAACTCAATTAAAAAATTCGATGAATTGAGCCTTTAAAGTTTGTCTTACTTACCATTATTTTGACTCCCGCGCCAACCTAATACAAACATCTTAAAATTCAACTGCGAAATACCAGACAACTATATGTAATATAAATAAGACTGCGAGTACGCCCAACTTTTATAGATTAATTCACTATACGATTGACCAATCATTTTATAAACAGTTATATTTAAATTAATTTATTGTATTACATGTAGTAATTATAGATATCACTTTTATCTATAATAAAGTGGTTCACAAGAATTTTAGTAATGTTAAAAATATTTATGTTTATTAAAGAATATGCAATAATGAAAGAAAATCATGAAATGAAGAATCCAAGATACAATAAAATATTATAATAAATAAAAGAACTCATTCAAACATTATTATTGTTTTGTTAGCCAATCTATTAATTAAACCTAACTAAGAGTTAGTTAGCCAATAAACATAACTAACATGACAAATTCTGCAAACATTAAATATGATGTCGTACATATGATGAACTTAATATTAATAGAAACATAATATTATTAACTTAAGAACGATCGGCTGCATTTCAAATAATAAGCTATGAATATGCTCGTTTGCGAAGATAACATAGCGATTTATAGATCTTTAATATATAATATACATATCATGTAACAAGAAATTCTAGTAATATTAACAACAATATATTTTAATGTTACAAAATATGAACGTAGTTCTATATCTATTGACACAAAAACTAGCGACCGATTATATAAAGTTCGAAAAGTACTGTAAGTCGTTTCTTTGTTTGTATACGTCACCGGAACAGCCACCAACACAAACAGCTGTGAGCGTGAGATGCATTCTTTGCGGTCAACGCACGCGTCGCGATTCCGAACACTATACGAGATATTGTTGTCTACTAATTTACAACATTAACAGATACTACAGACATGATACCTACAATATGCGTAAAGCTAACCTGAAAAATAACTTTCTAATTTCTTACCAGCGTTCACTTATAACCCTACGAAAGGCATGTGTATGTGCGTATTTTTTATACGAAAACATAAAAAACAAACTGGAATCCTTTTGAGGATGTCATGTACGCGACTATATCTTACTTTTATAAATTAAATCGGCAACGAGTTTTCTTTATGTTCGCTACTTCTTCTTTTTCGATGTATCAAAGCTAGAAAAAAGCTATAGTTTTTTTTATAAAAATACAAATAACACTAATAGTTTTGTATAACCATCATATGAAAATCATTTGATTAATATAAATTAGGTATATATATATATATATATATATATATATATATATATATATATATATATATATATATATATATATATATATATATATATATATATATATATATATATATATATATATATATATATATATATATATATATATATATATATATATATATATATATATATATATATATATATATATATATATATACCGTAAGTAGAGCGCCAGTCAAGGGAATGGCTTGTTAGTAATAATCTAACAACGGCATTATTACTATTACAAAAGTGGGAACCTCAATTATTTATAAGAACGCAAATCTGTAACAAGTGTTACGTGAGGCCGCGCGCCAGGATGAATTATTCAACGCAAAATGTTCGGAATGTAAAGCCAAATACGCATCGCCTACCTCAGTTAAGAATTTTTATTATAATTAATATAAATAAATGCTCAGCTTTTTAAGATGCTACAAAATGTGTTAAGGATATGGGAAAGGATATGGAAATAACACTAATATACAGCCCTTTGCAAAAAAACGGACTGTTTTGATTTTTCTACATTATTGTTAATATTATAGTTCTAAAGAGGTTTTAATAGACAAACTATGTTGACTGTTAGGTGGTGGAGGACGTTTGTCTCCTTGAGTTTCCGCCCGTGTAGTGGACATTCAGCCTCGGGGCACGCTCCTACACTCTGCAAATGCGACAGGGTTTAGATTTTCCTATTTTCTCTATACTTGCCTCTTTTACTACTTCGAAGCAACTCTCAAAATTTAACACGTATAAACATAAATTAGTTAACCAAAGGTTTTATATGTACAGCATAGCTCAAAAGTATTTGGCCATCTGCGCTTTTATTAAAATTACAAACAATACACTTTTCAAAATAATTTTATTAGGTTTCATTGTTTGTATCTCTCCGCAAAATACTTATCTACATTAAAAAGGTAAACAGTTTAATGTTTAAAGGACGACCGATTGGCTCAGTGGCGGTGCCCTCCGCCCGCGGAGTCAATGGTCGCGGGTTCGATTCCCGCATCGGAATAAATATTTATATGGATTTATAAATTTTTATTCCGAGTCTGGTAACCCCCCCAAACCGCATTTCCTTTCCTGCTCTTTCCTTTCCTCTCTATCCTTTCCCTTCCTCTCCGCCAATCCACGGTCTGCCGTGCCAATGGATGGGTGGCTAGGGGCGAGCCTAGTCGTAATCGTGCCGATCGTCCCGGGGTCGGGGTCCCCCGGGGACTATGGTGCCTTAACTCAGCATGCAGGGCTCTGCTGGGGCTGACCTCCATCTTTCCTTGCGGCTCGTGGGACAACTAAGACGAATTTAATATACCTAATTTGTCGAAAATGACGGCGACGTGGTTCACCTCCTGTCCTGATTCTCACGAGGGCGAAAAGCGACCAATGACGAACCGTTTCGCTGCGATGAATGGCAACGGATGGAGCTCTGTGGTCTCTGCCAACCCCTGCGGGGGATAGGCGTGAATATATAATATATATATAGTTTAATGTTATTTGCCGACTCCTGTTTATAAAACCAAGATAGTGTTATTGTCGAAATTTCTAGGAAGTTAATCTTTGATGTGGTAGTTTTGTTTCAATTAAGTTATAGACAATTAAACAAAACTAAAATGTAGAATAACTAAAAATATTAATAACGTTAGTTTTCCGATGTCAGCTGACCAGAAAACTCTCGCTCTCCGTATCTCAACACTTAAAGTTTTTCACTTCTGAGTTTTGTTTTTTGAAGAAAATGTGTAATACTAAGAAAAATTCTCAAGATATCTGAAGCAAAATAATCCACCTTCATAAATCCGGTAAAAGTAATTGTGAGATTTCAAGACTGCCGAAGATACCAAGGCAAACTGTTTACTGATTATTGTTTAGAAATTTGCATCCAAAGGAACAATTTGCACCAAAGGTTACCCAGGCAGACCGAGAGCCACAACTTCAAGTGAATATAGTTATTAAAAGCAAACGAGATAGACGATTAAGTGGACCGGAAACAGCAGCACAATTCAATATGGGGCGTGGAAACCAGTGAGTATAACCATAGTGAAAAGAGGCCTCCTTGATGCAGGGCTTAAGGGATGCATAACGGGCTCAAAACCACTTCTTAAAACTATTAGTAAGAAGTAGAGACTTAATTAGGCTAGATAACACAAGAATTGGACAGCAGGAAAAAATCTTGGGAAAAGGTTTTGTGGAAAAATCAAAATTTGAAGTTTTTGGATCCAAACGAAGTGTTTTGGTACGTACAATCGAACGAAAGGGTGAACGACGCTTGTACTGGCTTCAGTTATACACGGCAGAGGGACTGTGATGGTTTAGGACTGTTTTGTGGCTCCGCCGTTAGAGATCTTGTGTAACACACTTCGAGACTGCAAAGACTTTTTAAAAGGAAAAGAACAACAAAATGTATCAACAAACTCATGTATGGCTTCCGCAGTCCCCAGACTTAAACTCAATAGAAAAATTGAGGAACGAGATATGGATCCTCGTGGGTATTTCTTGTTTTAATTGATTATTTAGACTTCGACGAACTAAAACCCCACGTTGTTTCACTCGACCCGTTGAACAAGGTAAAAAATAATATATTAATGAAAGAACACATAGCGTCGCAGAAATAAGGAATTTTTATTCATTCATCTGAGCATTGTATAAGTAGGTTCTGAAAAAATATATTAATCTCTCATTTCAAGCGATGATTGCAAATATCAACTATAGTTTGAGTTTTATTTGGTTAAAATAAGCGTTTATAATTATGAACTCCACCATGATTTGCACTTCGCGCACATCTTCGCACATCACGAATAGGCCTTCGTTGAAGGAATATTAACACACAAAACTCCAAAGGCCGTATGAATTAATGATAATAACAACGATTAAAATAAAAGCATAAACTGACTTATTAAGGTTTTATTATTTATGTATAAGTATGGAAATGTTAATACTGTGCATTGTATATAATTTGTATTTTCTTTTAGTATGATGTTACAGATGTCTGGGGGGGGGGGGGCAATGATTCCTTTCCAACATACGACACGCCTGCTCATTTACATTCCTATCCCATTAAACAAAATTAATAATCATTTAAAAATTAGAACTGGTCGTACATGTGACTACCGGCCCTACATAAGTTGTTCATTAAAGCCACAAGACAAATGATTTCGTCAGTCACTGCAAGGTCCTAAATATCTAAATCCTAAATATTCTAAATAGCATAGAAAAAAAGAGGGTATCTATACAATAAAATATAAACCTTAAAGAAAATACTTTCGAAATTAATATAATCTAAACGTATGATTATACACATCTAACTGTTAAGACCAGTAATATATAAAAAAATGAAGTTAATTCCTACTTATGTCAAGAAAAAAAATTTTACTTTATTTTAATTTTTTTTATATACTTTTTTAAAACTGTATTTACATCAATTGTCACCTGTATAATTTTAAAAAATGTATTTGAACATGAGTGCATAATTAAAAAGTATTTTATTAACGATTGAAAATTTTAAACAATCTTTCCATTATCCGTACATGTATAGTACATATTTGGTATTATAATATATATTATTACATATTATATTATCTAAGAAATATTTCCATTCATTATAAATTTCGATTAATTCGAAAAAATATATATGTTGCTGCATTATAAGTATTTCTGACGTTTAAGATTTTTCAAAAGACTGGTTTTCTTACGAGCAAATTTTATTGCCAACACATAACACGTACGTTGATCGATAACCAAAATCTAAAAAATATGTACTAAAATGATTCAAAAAGAAACATTGAAGTTTGATGACCTTAATGAAAAATAATAAATGAACGAGTTCTACTATATTTAAAAATGACTTAAGGTTACAAAATATGAATTTTAACAATGAAAAAAATATTAAACAAATTTATTTTTGTTTAATTATAACTATTAAAAGTTTTATATGATTTTTTTCTATTATAGAATATTGAATATTTTAAAGGCAATAGCGATGCCGATTTAAAAGATTTTTCAAATATTCCATATTAGCTAAATATTTCTTATACTGAGATGATTTCAATCTTTGTTAAATGACGGTTATAACTTCATACTTATTTTATAATTACGAATATTCTTAGATTCATCATCATCAACAAAACAGCCATAAAAGTCCACTGCTGGACTTTTGCTGTAATGCCGCGTTGCTGTAATACGCTTAGCGGGCGCATTGGGCATCGCAGATTGATTATTATTACACAGATACTGTTACCTAACTACTAGTATTTGCTTCCATAGATGCGAAGAAGTAGCTTGGAATAGGGCTATTCTTTGCCGCGAAAGCCATAGCAATATATGTGTGTAACATTGCATAAATAAGTTACCGGTTTTTAACCTTACTTAACTATCAACAACACTAGTTTTATATCCTAAACAAAATAGCCTCGCTATAAAGCGACGAAAGTAGTTGGTTGGTTATCACGAAACCACATTCTTATGATAAACTAGACGACCCTCGAATTTGAAGTCGCAACCGCAACACGTCCACCACGTACATTGACTTTTAGTATTTAACAAAACGAAACACGTTACGTTCACGTTTTTCTGTTAGCATAGTTTAATGAAAATGGAGGAGTTGTAGTCAAATCTTTAATAAGCCCATGTATACGTTTGTTGAAGAACTGACGATCTGCGCAGGGCGGCTGGCAGAAACTGGATGTGTGTAGTCGAAGATCGGGCTAAGTGGCGTGCCTTAGGGGAGGCCTATGTTCATCAGTATACTGTCTCTGGCTGATGAAAATAATCGTACATCCCCATAGCTGGGACGTAAGCCTTCCCTCATTTTTAAAAGAAGGTATGGGGCGTTATCCACCATTAGACATAACTAATCCGCAATCTGAATTGATAGATTTCCTCTGAAATGGTGAGCAAGCAAAATATTATCAAGCAAAAAATAATATAAATGATGATGATAAAAGTGTTATCGAAATCAATTGGAACGAAAGAAAAAAACTCAATGTGATAAATTATTTGATTTCAAATTATGTTTTACAATTTATACAGTATTTTAATAACAAGCAACATTAGCTAGAGCAACATAGGCTAGATTCTTTAGAACTGCGGAGGGATATCTTATCTCTCATCATCTTTTGTCGATATTACAATGGGGAGTGCTGCGAAAGGAATTGTTCCTGAATAATCCTTGCCGCTGAATTTCACTACCGTATAACTTGCCACAAGGAAAAGTTTCATCCCCATCATCTGGATGAGTGGCGCGAGTTTCAAAAACAGTACGGTGTGTTTTCCAAGAAACTTTTTTCCTTGCACCACTACTCTGTAGAACCAGCTACCTCTAGCGGTGTTTCCGAACCGATACTGCATTGGAACTTTCAAAAAGCAAACCTACACTTTTCCTAGAAAGGCCGCCAACGCTTCTGCAGTGCTCATTGCATTGCGGATGTTTACGGGCGACGTTGATTGCTTTCCATCGGGTGACATGCCTGCTCGTTTGCCTTCCTATCTCTTAAAAAAATAAAGGTAGCGATAGATAAATGCTATATATTCTTAAAAAATCTTATACACAAAATATTATAATATCATTTCCTTTTCTTAATTGATGAGTTGTATACAGGACATGATAAAATGTTCTGTATTAATTAGAATTAATGTAATCCAAATTCCTATTCATTGAGAATGAAAGGTCGATATCGGTGTCAATATCGGCATCGTTGCATTCCAGATCGAGAATTCAATTTCATGTCGAATGGATTAAAATACTTGAATGCCTATAATGCAAGCGATGCAAGACTAGGCAGTCGAATAAGTGAAGTCCCCCCATAAAACATCGTTCGTCAAATCGTCTTTTTTTTATGGGATAGGAAGGCAAACGAGCAGGCGTGTCACCTGATGGAAAGCAATCAACGCCGTCCATAGACATCCGCAGTGCTATAGACAGTATAGAAACGTTACCGGCCTTTAAGAAAAGTGTAGACTTGGTTTTTGAAGGTTCCAATGTCGTATCGGTTCAAAAACACCGTTGGAAGTTCCACAGGGTAGTGGTGCGTGGAAAAAAGTTTCTGGAAAAACGCACCGTACTGAAACGTCACTCATCCTGGTGGTGGGGATGAAACTTTTCCTTGTGTGCGGTTTTGGAATTTAGCGTCCGGAATTTTCCCGAACAATTCTTCAGAGCACTCCCCATGGTAAAAACGATAAAAAATAGTGAGAAATGAGATTCGCAGTTCGCAAATCCGCCATAAGATAGGAGCCATAGGAGTCCCATAGGATCTAGTATTTCGTTATAATTTAATTAGATACTAACGATTCGGTTACTTTTCAGTATTAGTTGCCATCTTCATCAGAAAACGACGAAAAAGAGGTAGGTAAATGAGCAATGGGGTCACCTGTTGGTAAATAATCACCGCCACCCATGGATATCTATGATACTAAGGGCAATGTAAACACGTTGCCTACCATGAGGTAATAATATGATTAATGGGAGAGGGAAGAAGGATTTAAAGGGGACAAAGAAGGAAGTAATGGTAATTACATACATATGTACATCTATTAGTGCGATAAGTTAGTCTAAAAGAAATATTCGTTTTACTGTTATACAACAAATACAAACAACATACATAAATAAATACAACTAGGACCAATAATATATTAATGTAATATAGTCGTTATATATACTTTACCATAATATTTCACACAAACACTATTTGAAAGTTTCACCTCAATTCGGAGGAATGCGACTCGAGTGAAGTGTTACAGATCTCTCCCCTAGGGCACGTCCCAAATTCAGCCCTCCGCAATTTGACCTACTTCTAAAAGCCGCTCATTTGCCGTAGCAGGTTTAAATTAGGGTTGCATGTAAACTTTCCTTGGCCTCAACATTCAGTTTTATTCCTTGGTCGACAATCTTCTGTGTCTCTCGCTCTAGTTAAGTCCTTTGCATATATTATATAATTCGGTCCTTGTCTTAAATGATTGACAGGAGATGAGTTGTCGCTAAATATTCGTGTAATTTGATAACGTTTATTCTAAATCAAAAGGATATCATTTTGGCAAAGTTTTCTTGCCAAAATCAACCTATAGATACATATTTATTTTAGGTCAAGGTACTTCCTTATTGAATGTCTCAACCATACGCATATATTCTCAAAACAGATTTGTTTAAATATTGGTTCTCCCGTTCTTTCAGTACAACGCAATTTTAAGTTTTTCATGTTTTACTTTGATTTCAAACGGAATAGAAAATAGTGCATATTTTAAAAGTCGGTTTAAAAATATTATCTTTGTTCGAATTACGTCTGTGGTGATGGAGTGTCCACGCTCATCTCATTGTAATCAGAAGGGTGGTCATGTACTTCATGGTCGATGAAATCTGTAATTGTTGAAAGATGTATTATAGATTATGGAAATTATTTTTGTACTATTCCTTCAAAAAAGCCTTACTTTTAAAGCACACTAACAAATTGATACGTAAAATCAAAATAAAAAACATAAGTTCAAGATAACATACGAGTATTTTATACACACACTCACAAATATATATATATATATATATATATATATATATATATATATATATATATATATATATATATATATATATATATATATATATATATTTACAATGGCCAGTAAATAAGGGTAAAATGAAATTATTATATAAACAAAAAGTCATAATTGCGCAGGTGAAAGAAAGCCAGGATAAGTCACCAACTTGTTAGCAAAATTATAATGACGTGATGTCAAAATAAAGTATCATGGCGATATACTGGTAATATGAAACTTACAATGAAAAATTGGCCACTCGAGCAAAAAGTGAAATCAAAATTGAAAGTAATGTGCGTCATATGATTTGCGTGTAACAAACAAACACACGGGCAAACAACGAAAGTGCTAATTCCGACAAGGTTTGTGATAAGTCAACGACCGCACTCAAGCCTGCCTGCGCCGAACGTCGATGTCGCAACGACAATACAAGGCCGCTGTTGTTTTCGAGGCACGAATGTATACGAACTAGTCGCACCCCATATTTATATCACTTTATTACACTTCCAATGAGCGAAAAGGCTTTTAAATTGAATAAACGCTATGAAATTATTGATAAAATATATCAATCTACTAATGAATCTGATCAACATCTACAATTTTATCGTTCGTGTTATTATCATACAAGTAGCTATCGGTGACTTGTTCGGCTCATGTATTTTTAAGATTTTTCCATTTTAATCTTAAAGGGGTAGCCTATAAGGGAGCTGTCTTTTTCTGGGCTGATGTCAAGGCAATAAGGATTAGCCACGATGGCTAATACCCACACCCTGACCCCACCATAGAACGAACAGGGGCTTATGTACCGCAGGGTACAGAAGCCCCTGTTCATTCTATGTTCGGGGACAAAAATGGCTACAAATCAGTTTAACCGTTTCTAAAATTAGCCTCGAAAGACTAAAATAAAAACATATGGTATTAAAAACGGAAATACGCCAATACAGCGAATTATTCTAACCAAGTAACTGTTATTGATTATTTTTTTATTCGATTTAAATATTCCAATTTAACGGGGAAGGAAAATAAATCACAGCCCGATATTCGACTGACCTTCTGTTAGTAATAAATTTTTCGTATCGAAGGTGTAGATGAGGTTGACGGTTTTAACAAGATGTCATTGTGCTTCCTGTAACGTTCCTTCCTTGTGAATGTGTAAAAGTGAAAATGTTCTATGTAGTTTTCTTTTATTAAACATGAACATTTGCTTGCATTACATTTTAAACCAAATTCGTCATTTTGGAAAAAACATACCAGGATTTTCGAAAAATATAGTTTCAAAGGCCCAGTTTAAATCCTACTTTATAATATTCTTTAGTTTACGACAAATTAATTACTTCATATTAAACGCTATTGAAATCTCTAAAAAAACTGACCACCAGTAAGGGTAAGAAATTTACGATCTTATATAATATGCGGTTGAATTTGATGAAATAAAATATTAAGAAACTATCGCTGTATTATAATGTTTAAATATAAATTTGGATACTTATGTTGAATAAAGATTATCAAGATTCCATTATTTCAAACACTTGAACCTCTTATATCTGAAATATGTGTGTGTATACGGAATAACTAAAAATAAAGTTTAATATTATAAAAAAACTTGTATTGACTGTTGATATTGCTTTTAAAATATTCAGCCTTTTTGTTCCTTTATACGAATAATGATCTTCTTAATTATTTCGCTTGCACGGTTTCATTCCCTTGACCTCTCGCAAATCGCCTTCAAGGAGCATTCGCTCGCACTTTGCAAACTTATCATTAAAAAACTGACATTTTAATAAAATTATTATTTATAAATATAAAATTTTTATAAACGCAATAACTATTTTAAAGTTTAATAGTTATTTAGTATAAGAATTGTGAAAGAATTTATGGGATAGGAAAATAAAACAGGAATTCTGTTGTCTGATGGAAAGAAATCAACTCCATAGACATCTGCAACACCAGAAGCCAGAAAAACGATATGTTTCTTTGAGAACGGTTCTTACAGTTTGAGAAGCTTATCTTTTGAAGGATTCAATGTCATATCAAAATTAGACATTTCTTCAAGGTCACCAGTTGTTGACATATTGGTTAGTTTATATTTTATTTAATAATGTAATTTTGGTGCAAAGGCGGCAAATTGTAATAAATAACTGTGTCATAAATGCCCAAGTTTCAAAAAAGTCCACAATAAGCATTTCTAATGTAACTACAAGTAAAAACGAATATAGACTAACACTAATAACATGTAACTAAAAAAACTATTAACTGAAAAGACAATTAATCAAACTCGTGCTGTAAGCAGTCTTAAAAAAGTTTCTTTGAAGTTGACATCAAACAAATCTATCTATCTCACCACAGTTATATGTATTGAATAATAACGTTATGCGCGACTACAAAAAATATTATATATAAAACTTAACTATATAAAATTGATTACTTTTCGTGTATTTATAATATTATAACAAGAAACATGTGATTTCCAGTGTGGTTTTTTTTATACAATAAAATTTTTGTATAACAAACTCTCAAAGCTGGGTTAACTGGCAGGAAATATCTGAAAGTATTGAGTCCGCCTTTATGTAACTCTTAGGTTAAAGAGTTATAAAATAAAGATTTTAACTCTGTTTTTTTATTAGAATCTTATTAAAAAACCAGAGTTAAAATGTATTTATTTCGTTTTTTTAAACAGTGTATATATGTCCTACTGCTGGGAGTGGTTTCTGCAGGAATGGCATTCACTTATTTATTTTTCCAAGGCAGATTGATGGGTTGTTTTGTTTATTGTCTACAATCTAATTAGACGAAGTCTGTTTCCAGAATTGATGCTTATAAACTAATGTTGGACGTGAAGCACTAACCCTAAACTGCGGATGTTTACTATATACACAAGTGTAAGGGACGCAAATAAAAAACATTAATTTTCAATTTAAGTGGGCAGACAACGTTGTAACAACGCCAGTAACAAAAACAAAGTCCGAGAGAAACCTCTTTTAAACCGGTTGGCGAGTTGAACCCGCTGTCGTAAATGACCGTCCGTTAGTCGTATTGCACAACTGGCACGGCACTGTGGGTGTGTTTATCAAGAATTGAACTGTAATTATAATTTCAAACGAAAGTCCACATTCACTCACTCTCTCTGTGTGTAAGAATTTAATGAAACAACCTAAACAATTATATTTACATTAGTTTTCAATGATTAAAGGTTATTGACGGATGAATGTGTATGAGGTGATAATAAAAATACAGAGCATGAGGATACATGACTGACAAAATATTTTTTACCAATATACATAAGTAATATAATTCTTGATAAAGTGCTTTGTTCTTTATGATATAGCAAAACCGTAATCTCATCCTCTTAATCTGACTAAGATTATAAAATTTTAGTGTCTTCAAACCACATACCGTATACTTTTGTTTAATATTTTTTATTTAAAAGCTCCTCCCAACATAGGGACATAGACGAGTAGTAGAAAATATTTCACGTGTTGTCTACGTATGAGATCATGAAGTTGCGGTTGAACGCATACCGTGTAATAGCTAGTATTATATAAAAATGGTGTAGTAATGGACAGATAAACATGGGGAATATTTATATGCTAAATAAAAATTATGCAGGGTAGGTTATACACTTCCAAATTAACAAGTTACATTATTTTCATAATAACGAAATAAACCAGTGGCTGTTCAAACACACCGTGTCCACAACACAACTCGTGATAACTATTTATAGTTAGTGGTGTGATAACAGTGAATAGTTGACTCTTATACAGACTACAATAAGACAAAAACAATACATGTACTTACACAGACTTTATCTCTGGTTATACCATTCGGTATGGTAATTAGTGATGATTGTATAATTGTACACAAAAAAAAAATAATTTAACAAATAATTGTTGATGATCGCAAGCGAATACAGAACGGCGTAAACAAGGGAATGGTGATAGCAGTATTACTGGATCTATGTACTAAGCGAGATGTCCGAATCACCGACTTTCCTCAAGCAGTTCAATAATAGCATTTCCTTACAACTTGGGACATCTATTTCTAATAGAAAATTATTGCTGCGTGTAATTTATAAAATAACAAATAGCAGGATATTATAATATAAATCAAAATATCAAATACTTAAAATAAATACTAAATAAATAAACGTGATCAATATTAGAAACTCAAGAATTTTATTTTACAGGTTCTTGATGTAGTTCCAGGGTGGAAACATATGTTTCCACCCTGGAACTACATCATTTGAAAATATTTTTTACACATTTCATTTTACAATTTGAAAATATTTTTTTCACTTTTGAGAAGTACATAAATATTGTAAATCTGGATTTCTTTTCAAATAACAACACATGAAATATCTGTCATATTCGCACAGATGAAAATGTAATTTTATAAGTTTCTTTTTTCTTGTAAAGTATCGTGTTTTTGAAAAGAAAAACCAAAATTTTTGTTAATACCAACGACAGGACACCCTATAATATTTGAATAATGATTTTATTATAACATACTTCTCATCTATACTATAATGAGCTAAAACTTGTTATATTAACCTTTAATTTAAATGCTTGTTACCTTTTTTATTTGCACAACATTTTAAAGGCGTTGCACCCAAGAGTAAAGGTTCTTTATTTAACTAGAAAGGTCTAGTTTTAAACAAGGCAACGTAGAATATTCAGTACATTTAATGAGTTCGGGAGGTTTCATTTGTGCAGGCTGCGCGACCGACGCTAATTGCGATCCTCAACCGCACCTGTGTCGGCCCAATGTAAGGACTTGGCTTATGATTTCGCTATACTGCTATAAGTCCAATGATACATGGAACAAGTATGCTCGGTGTTTATTATCGGAATTTGTTTCTTCAATATTATTTAAAAATTACGAGAACGTACACACATAAATACGATCAGTGAAAAGTATTTTATTTTAGTCAAAACGTAAAGCTAACAATACTGCTCAAAAGGAGACTATATCTCTTTACAATATATTTATGTAGTATAATAAGTGCGTAGATTCACGAAGAGGCTGATGTTGAAATCGTTCACGTAGCATACCATCGGTTAGGTTCAGTCGGTACCCGCTCACCAGCAAGGCCGACAATCATGGCAAGTCATGATGCCACTTAATAAGATAATGAAGTTCGAATGGGAAATGAACGATCGAGCCCTGTTTCATTATATTTCTAACATAAAAGCCAATATGAATACATTAATGTGAATCTTTTAAAAGTTCGATTTTTGTCCTGCCGAAAAGGACTTCTTGAGTAAAATGTAAATTTTAGAACAACAGTCCTAGAAAGAAAAAAAATTACTTTGGGTGTTAAATCCATATTTTTGATGAATGTATTAAGGTTTAAAATCATTTCACGAACGTATCATATAATAAAACAGAAAACGAGGGAAAACAATACATTTCAGTATGGATTTTACTTAAACTTTTGACATAAAATCATATACATAAGGCAAAATTAAAAAGTAATAACGTTAAGGTATTAAAATAAAAATAAAATAATACTTATAAAAATTTAAAAAATCTAAATTGTAATTTTAATATTAGGAACAACTCGAATTGTGCTCAATAGCGACTGCAGTAGGTAAATCTTATCGACTTTAATGAATTTCCATAAAAGAAGAAAATAACACAAATTAGTTTCTTAATTCAAGCACGTACGCGTGGAGTGTGAGATTTAACGTTCAAATGGTAAAGCAATACAAAAAGATAAAATTAAAAAAAACACTTATTTTTTTATAAACGGCAACTTTTTATTGGTATAATCAAATGGTAATTAAAATATTTATAATTTTTTAAATGTTTTGTTTGTTTAATAGAAATTGAGAAAAGTTTAGTTTTGTATGCAAAGATCTGCACTACACACAAGAGAAAATTAAAAAAAACCCACAATTTGATACCTTAAGACTATTGCGTAGTTGGCATTCCACTGTGCTGCAACGAGAATCTTTCGTTTAGCATTAATCATTTGAACTAGTTCGCTGCAGTATTTCGTCAATGTTGTAACAGGTTACGCGGACTATATAAATAACAGTTAATTTCTCGTGTCACGCTCCGTTAGTTCGCATCGCGTGCCCAACAGCCTTCCTGCTTCGCTTCGACAGCTAAGAATCTACGGTCCGTCCGTGAAGGTCTGTTTTATTACTTATCGTACTCGTTGAATCATTTCATTATTTCTGCACTATCGCTACGTCTGAACTTTCTTAAAACTTTTGCTGTTATTATGTAAGAAAAATACAAAAAAATTGGTACACTTTATACTATATATCACCAGAATATGAGAAGCTAAGGAATCATATACCCAAGAATATCTGCGTCGTAAGTATTATTATAAATACACAAATGCCAATTCCGAGTCGCAAAACTACCCCTTTCCGAGTCCAATGGTCAAAAGTTTGATTTCCGCATCGGGATAAATGTAGGTATAACCTACAGATATTTATTCCGAATCAGGATACCCCGTTAATGTCCATTCCTCCAGAAATGGAGAGGACGGTGTTTAGCAGTGAGACATATATGGGCTGTGAAAAAATATTTGCTTCATAAAACAAATCAAATTCTAACACCGTGTCTGTTTTTAAACAGTACGGTAACCAGGTAAGTATTTGCATTTTAAACGACACGAACATTTCGTGTGCTCCACATATAATTTCAGACTCGTCATACCGGTGACACTGAAATAAAACTCTACATTCTGCGTCTGTCGCTTTTAAAAACTGATATTCTGAAAATTTTATTCCTAATTTTTGTACTCCTTTTTGTACCTACTTAGTATATTAAACGAATTTTTAATTTGTTTATAAAGGTAGCGCCTTAGGCGCTTTTTATAAACTTTTGGTTTATAGGCAAATATAATGAGTATAACTAAATACTCTTTTTTATGAACGAGATAGACAAACGAGCAAACGGGTCATCTGATGGGTGGTACCACCACCGCCCGTGAAGATCTAGAAGTAATAAAGGCTATCTACCTTACCGTTGCGTACTGTAGAATTTGAATAATAAGAGAGGAACATGAACTTTATAGGATGGGGAGAAAGAAATAAAAAAAGGGGAAAGGAATTAGGGTTTCGGATCCCGATTTAATGCCGATTAAGTGAGGTCTGTGAGGATATAGTAAAATCCCGGTCGAGCGAAATCTCGCGTGCTACCATGTTTCTACCACTATTAAATATTACCAACAACATACCTTTACTTTGTATGAATGTAAAAAACGAACAAACAATCCGAAATTGTATAGAATTACAAAAGATTTTGTTATTAAATTTGATTAAAATGGTATAATTATCTCCCTTTCAAAAAAGGAATGATTTAAGGTATCCAGAAAGTTTTGAACGTATCGCCTTCATCATCACAAGACCCTTGCACTATTCACTTGTTTTCAGTGATTAAACTCACAACCGATTTGGACGTTTTGTATTCAGCATACCGTCGGGTACATGCCGGTGTCGGTTACGCATATATTTTCTTCCGTTCATGCCCAGCTTGTCCTGCATACCAACACTAAATAATCTAGCGTTAGCGCATAATTTTCGAATAATGCAGGCAATAATATATAATATTACACCAACAACACGCGAAATGTAGACCGTTATAAGACATCTTAATTGGATGCTATGGAATTCTATTGTTTCACTAACCTAAAGGGAGTAGTCCCTATTAGCGCAGTGATGTGCTTTAATTATTATTTAATATAATAATTGTCGCAGATTCGATTCCCGCATCGGAATAAATTTAGGTATGACCTAATAGGAATTTATTCTAAGTCTGGCTGCCCCGCAAATCCGCTTTGGATAAGCGAGATGGGGAGGCCGAGCAACGGAACATGTGTATATGTATGTATGTATGAGTTGTAAAAATAATACTGAACCAAATAAAACTCTGACTGTTGAATCTTATTATGTAATCATCATCAGATATATTTCTGCCAAATGGAAAAGATTTGTCTAGAGACAGAAGCGTTGGTTACCGCAGAACCCGTCATATTTTAGCGGAAGCACTGCCATGGCTACGTAGTTTATTCCGTATTGACGTGACGGCCAATGGAGAATTTTTGTCATCCGTTTTCGGTTGGGATGCTATTTCTAATCTTTCTTGTGCTACTCGCATGGTCCTACTTGGAATGTGTGTTTCGATTCCCGTGTTTACTTACTTCACTCACACGTAATGATATTACCACTAGATAAGAGACATCCCCTAATAAATATTTATTATAACGAACAGACTCCTTGGTTTATTTAGTCGAATAAATAAAAAAAAGCAAAAGTAGTTGTTAACATTAATAATATTTTGTATTATGCCTGCTTGCCTTCTTGACATCTAAGATGACCTAAAGGTTAGCCATTATCTCTGTCAACGTATTTGTCTTGAAATATATGTAAATATATATCGAGGTAATGCCGCCAGTGTTCTGGGTACACTTCCGGGAAACACGATGCAGATAATATTCTTATCATCTTAGATTTTTCTTTATTCGATTAATTTATTTTTAGTTTTAGATATAACATATTTTTTTATCTGTTCAAGTTTAGATTGTTGAGTTACGGAGGCCTAACCCTTTCCTTAAAAGCCGGCAACGCTTCTGGACTGCCTATCGCACTGCGGATGTTTATGGGCGGCGTTGATTGCTTTCCATCAGGTGACACGCCTACTCGTTTGCCTATCCCCTAAAAAAAAGATTATAATGTGCATATTTTTATTATCTGTAATTAGATAAATAACTTTAAACACTGGTTTAAAAATTAAATACCACATTTATGTATATGACGACCAATTGACTCAGTGGCGGAGCTGCAGCTTACGTAGTCAATGTTAGCGGGTTCGATCCCCGCATTGGTATAAATATATTTAGGGCCTACAGATATTTATTCGGAGACAACATGATAAGATTATCCCGCTTTCTATAAAAGCTTTTTAAGATTTATTTCAGTTTTTTCATGGCTCATCCCCAAACCTAATCTTCAACGTTCTATTAATGAAAGTAATGTTACATATTGTAATAGTACACAAATATAGGAAATAATAATAGTTGATTATTGGGAGCATAAGGATATAAGCATACAACGTATAAAATATTTCAAATGTGATCTTATAAAAAATAGGAACATGGAGAATATATCAAATTTTGGAATCCTGTGTAACAGAACTACACAAAGGCTATAAAAATAAATTGTATTGCGCATATAATCAAGGTTAAGGAAATTATAAAGAAACTAACAACTGTCATTGTCATATAACTTAGCCTACCTTTAATATTGCGTACAATAAAATAGATATTATTGTGTGTTACTTCAATGTCACAAAGAACTGTAGGATAAGACAATTGTAAGGTTTGTTCTACATATTCCTTTGACTTTCTACATATTTCTTTCACTTGTGTTTATAGAGTATAAGGAATAGTTGTATAATTCTTCCTTGAACAAAAGGTACTTTTATGTGTCAGTTGGTGAAATTTTTTAGTTCACAAAAGCTTTTGATTTAAATGCAGTCATATTTTATTTTATTTATTAGGCACAAAAAAAGTTACAGTCTTAAAGAATACGATATTATATAAACTTAACAACGCCCGGACTATAACTCTTTAAATTTGCGCACAGCATGGCTACATTTTGACAATAGGGTTACTTCAAATCAGTGGATACGTCAATGGATATATTATTGTATAGGCGACAAATGCGTACCATGGGATTATAATGGGATATATTGTTTGGATAAGATCTAATACTAAACGTTTTATAGGGATTTCGTGTTCTGATGCAGTTGTTAAAATTTAAAAAAGGGAGAGCAGTTTTGGAGACGATATGCGAATGTATTATTTTATATAAGTAAATTAAATTATGACAGTCACGACGTGATCTGTACTTTATTTTTTGTGATTCGTTTACAAATAAAATTATTGAGAATGTAAACGAGATATGTATAATATTTGAACTATTCGTCTCTTATAAATCAATTTCAACCTTGACTGTGACGTGAGTCTTTGTAGCAAAATCACGTTTTCAACTGTAGTCTGTGCAGACACTAGTTCCCACTTACGTTCTTTGCAATGACTGTTAGAAAAAAATCTGCACATAAACGCTATTAAAGGGTGTCCCGACAGGGTCTCACACTAAATCAAAAAGCCATCTCAACTCTAAAACTCATCCAGCGTTTATATTCAAAATATGTGATCAGTCCATTGCCAATTCAGATGCGTATTCCAAGAGCTATATCGGTAAATTTGGTTATCTAAAGAACTTGTCCAATGTCAAATAAAGCCCTTTCCATAACTTTAAGCGATTTTCCAGACAAATAAGTATCCACATTTCTAAAAAAATATGTCTCCTTATGTTGTTATTACTAATATTTACATTTTATTGTGGAAATTGATTTAAAAAAATTATATAAAATTCGTGGTGAGTCAACTGCAGCGATTAGGAGATGGTTGTTGGATCGAGTCTACTTTCAACATGTGTTAATTCATTGCATTTACCTAATGATACATCGGGTATATATGGATGTTGATATAATCATCCTGAATAACTAAGCCACTCATGAATAGATATAGTCGGTAACGTGCACCACCATTACCGTTTTACTGCGTGAATTTCGATTTAACATAAATTAATGTTTAGTCCAAAAAGACAATTAAATGGTTCAGTTAGGGGGGGGGGGCTGCTGTCTACGGAGTCAAATGTTGAGGGTTCGATGAGCACATGAGGATAAACATATGTAAAGCCAGGATAAACATAATTTTATTCCGGTAACTAGTACCCCGAAAATCCGCATTGGACAAGCGTGGTCGGTAAATGTCTTCCTCCAGAAATAGGGACATATATGGGTTATGGAAAAAACGTATAGCCTAAAGACTTATTTTACATTGAGATAAAATTTTAAAGACTGACAAAAACGTGTTTCGGTGATTAATTTGGTCGATGTCAAAGAGGCCGCGTAGGGTGCAAGGGCTTCAGCAAGGTCGTAACACCAACCTTATACAAATAACGACATTGTCTTCGTGACAACTAGTGAGTCATTGCCGTGTTGATGCGATTCATGTTTGACAGAAGATGAAACCTGCAAATATCATGATGGCAAGATTTCAGGTCAATTCACAACGCAATGATGATAACTATTCTTGACTGAACCGACATATCCGAAAAGCGACATTATACTGTTTAAACAAAAAGAAAACTTTAGACCTAAATTCGAAGATCGTAAAGCTCGTAGCCTATTGTCTTTTAACAGCTTAACCGGGAAACTTTAAAATTAATTTTAAAAATAAGGAAATTATGTTAAATGCTGATAAAAGACACGTAATCACACCAATAAGTTATCAATTATATTTTAACTATTGAATTATAAGTAATCATTTCTATTTTAACTATTGAAATATTACGATGCGAAAGACGAAAAAAGCAATACAATATGAACATATATTCTGTTTATAATAAGTTGAAACAGTGCTTTGAAATAATAATCATGATTTTTTAGACATTTCAATCTATCATTTTGTAGTTAGCCATAAGAAAACTGGCGTTTAGACTCCGGTTTATAGTCAAATAGATGAGTTAATAACTCCGGAAATAAAAACGAAAATTTGCATAAAAAATACATCACTTTTGAATTGTCGCCCGAATACAAAAGTCGAGGCTTTTGAATTTGGGCTTTTAAGGAACTTCAAAATACGTAATAAGACATGTTGTGACTTAAATATTAATTAATGCAAAGAAACTTAACAAAAATGACTATATACTAATGAAAGCAATTAACATTATTATATTGTATTTATTCCGTATATGAAAGCAATGAACTATGAAAGTGCTCTAAAAAATATTCTCATTTCAAAAATAGTTTCAGGTACTTGTTTTAAAATGAGAATTTAGATTAGAACGCATTTAGTACGATAATTTACATTTCACGGTTTTGTTTCAAATTTAATAGAAATCATGGATAGTTTTATGAAGTCTCTTTAGTATTGATTTGTCTATACAGAACTAATTTGTCGTCACAATCTTATAATAAACAATATATTAAATAGCAATAACAACAATAAAATTTAAGTCAATTTCTACTTAGATCAACAAAGAAAATTTTAGTTATTTTATTTTAGTTACTTTTAATCAATAGAATTTGATAGAAGTATTATATTAAAAATATAAATTTGCTTTTTACATCACATTAGTTGTATTTATTGTATTTTTTATAAATAACGGAGGATGCATAATGGTATCAAAAGTTAAGTTCAAATATAGAAATAATTAAAAAGGAAAGTAGAATAGAGTGCCTACATCGAATTGATATCTAAATAAAAACAAAACCAGAAAAGTTTAAACAGGGACACCAATGAGGTAATATTTATAATGAAATACAATCTGAAAAATAATACATTTAGTATGTATATGCAAGAATTTAAAAAAAATTATAGCCTATCACTTAATTCAACACAGTACAATCAATGGTCTTAGTAGTATAATAATATTTTTCTACTTTACGATACTATAACCAAACAAATAGTACTTGGTACCAAAAAACTGGAGAGTTTTCCCCACCGCGGACCGCTCGCTTGGTTGATAAGTGGCCTAAGGGCTCCCCCTTCCCGCGCCTCTACGACCTAGTTCCTTCATCGCCCTCGCGATCTTTGTGCACGCTCTTGCACAACAGCGATATCAGCTGGATGATTTTGTTGATTAAAATATTCTATTTGATCTCAATTTGGTTCAGTTACAGCATTATCTTTCGTAAAATTTTCAATAGAAACTTTCATTTATCAATGAATTAAATTTTTCACTTGGCAACACACCATAGTCACATGAAAACAGTTATTCGCAAGTCTACTTTAGGTAAATGATTGAATATTGTGTTAATATTTATTACTATTATAAAATGTACATGACTACACAATTTATGAAAAACTTTTGCTTGATTTAAAGCTAGGATCAAGAGGTTTCTAATTATTGACTTATATGCAACATTGTTCTAAACCTAATTTCCAAAAGAAATTGTAAACTATTAATAAGAATGAAGAAAATATGTTCAAACCAAAAGTTATTTTTTTTAAATTGAATTCAAATATGTAAATATTTTATTTCGTTACTAGCCGTCGACTTTTGTTTCTCAAAATTTGTTATCTGTAAAACTTCTCTTACTACTTAGCTACTTATTTAATTTGTATTTTTGCCCTAAAATGATAAAACTAATTATTTTTCAATTATTGTTATCACTTGACATTGATTTTACGAAACAAAATATATAAGTTACGAAAACTTTGAGAACCTTTATGATAGATAACAGTCATGATGATAAAGAAATTAGAGTTAATAATCAACATTTAGTAGATACAGTATGAATAATTTGTGAGTTATGATTTTGGTGGTGTTATATTAGTAGTATATGGTCTTATATACATGTAATTTAAATTATGATGTTTTTAAGATTTTAGGTTCGACTTAGCTATCGAAATAAATTATTGCTGTAGTAATGCATGATTTAGGTTTTGATTAGATAACAAATGAGATAAATACATCATTTCTTTTATTTATTTAATTGATGAAAAGTATAATGTTATATGATAATACATATGAGCCCAATAAACCTTATTGGTTTTTCCTGGGTCCAGAACCCTCTTACATTAATCAATAACAATAATCTTATAATCTATAAAAAATATAAATTATAATATCACTAATCTAATTATCTATATAATATTAAATCTTTTTAAATTAATGGCGAACTACATATGTTTTGAACTTTCAGCCATAACTACTTGATCCATAGGATATTATCGATTGTACCATTACTTTAAACACAGATAATAAAATTCGATTAAAATGAAATCAAAAGCATATTTAAACGTCGAACAAAGGTAGCAATATTTTTCTTTGGAAAAATAATAATTTTTCTTTGAAATATAAGTAAAATAAAATAAATTATAATAACATGTAAAAAAGACTCATACAATATTAAAATGCACATCCCACTGCGAGCCAAGCTTGAAACAAAAACATAACCAGTTATATTTCCAAGGGTAGACTGGTCTGAAGCGAATAGTTGATCTAAACAAATTATCCGTACGTAAAGTAGGTAGTTACTTGTAGTGCGTATTTTATGTGTTGGGCCGTGTTGGTCTGGCGTTTTTCACTCTCGGTGGGAGAGCTGCGGTACCAAGATATGTCGTCTATTTATAAATACAGTGTATTGCAGACGAGCGAACGCACCAACGCGATTTGGCTTTGTCGTGACTCTTCATTTTGAATGTTTTGTTGCGCTCCTGACGCACGGATGCAGAATTATCACATTTGCACGTGGCAGTAACAAAATTGTAGGCTATACACGCTATCTACTACTAGGAAACGATGTTTCAATACTGACTGATTTGTTTTTTTGTTGTATTTGATTTGTTTTAAAATTATATCATCTATTGGATTCATAAAAGTTCGTATTTTGGCGCGCAGATATTGACGCCTATTGGACGGAAAATATGTAGGTGAAGGAGATATGTTCGTAACGTCAGGTGTAGTGTACTTGTGGCTACAATTAATTGTAAAATTTACTTAATTTTGCTTCTTAATTTGTCCTTGTGTATAGTAAAATGGAATAGCAAAATGGGCATTTTCGGCATATTATGTTGTATTATTTTCGAAAAGGGAAAAACGCAACCCAAGCAGCGAAAATATATGCAATGTCTACGAGGCAAATACTGTTACGGATTGCGTCGTACAAAAGCAGTATGCCAGATTCAGAAGCAGAGAGTTCAGCAATAAAAATTGCGAGCGCTCCGGACGGCCTATAACAACTGACAGGGCCACGATATTATCTGTGGTGGACGAAAATCCACATTTTACACTGCGTGAGATACCGGACGTCATGAATGTGTCGCATAGTAGCATTCAAAGACACCTCCACGCTGAAGACTACGTCGGTCGTGCTGATGTGTGGGTTCAGCATGATTTGTATGAGCGCCAGCTGATACAACATATGCTTATTTGTGATCAGCTCATTAAAAGGAACCAGGAGGAACCATTTCTTCAGAATATGATTACTGGCGACGAAAAATGAATACTATACAACAATGTTGTGCACCATAGATCTTGTTCTAAAAAAATGTAAATAATAATAATAATGCAAACTCAAATACTTCGACAACGTTGTGGGCAACACCAAATATGAACTCTTACGAATTATTTTACAAGCCAAGATCCAGGAAAGGAGGGACCTAGAATAAGAATGTTACTTACGCACATTATAATTATTAGAGTATTGTATATTCTTTGACTGGTATATATACCAACCAATTTATTTTTCTTACAACACAAACAAAATCACAAAAATCTTAATTTATTTCATGATTTACATACAATATTGAGTACATAATCTTAACCAACATACTTCTAAAAACTTCTAAATCACTCAAAAGCTATAATTACCATGAAAATTAATTGTCCACAGTGCAATGGAAAAAAACTGCATGAAGAAGGTGTTATAAGACTTTCCTCTAACAATATGGTTGGAGTCAATAAATAACCAAAACTTGAATTCGGATATTCGTAAACTTTTATGACCATAAACAATTTCCAACCAACTAAAGTGTTTATAAATAGAAGCAACGAGCGATTGAATTCTACTGATAAAGTTGTCAACGGCGCAAACTTAAATGGAGTGTGATATTTAATAAGAACAAAGTAAATAATTAGTTATTTGCGTCCATTAAGAACAAGTTGTAAACAATTTGCAACTAGTTGCAACGGTGTTCACCTCATGTTATCTTCTGTGCTTTAAAGCCCTTTGGCTCAATAATTAGCACATCTTAATTTATGACAAAAAATACAAATCATCAGTTAAAATTTTCTGAATTGTAAATTTGCATGTCATTTTACCGTTTTTCATTTTTATTAATAAACCTATTTTATGCTGCATCTTAAATTCTTCTCTGCTCCATTTTGGTTTTAATAGAGGACAAGGCACTCCTATTCAATAAAATTCAAAATAATTAATAACAGAAAACGCCATCTTATACCGATTAGCCCTAATAAAGGATTTTCGAAAGTCCATCTATAAGGGAGTCATATTAGACATCACACAAACAGCTTACTAATTATTATTAAATACTGAATAGGCAATCGGTCAATAACCAAAAAAAAAATCTAAAATATAGTTATAAAGAATACTAGTAAAATAAAATGATAATTAAGGAAAAGTTTTTGTGAAATAAAATCGATTTATCATTTTAATTATTAAATAAAATTTAAAAATTGTATAATAATATTTATTATCCGTTCCCCATCTTAAACAAAACACCAATTGCGGTGCGTCATCATTTACGGTCAGGTGACGTCACGCTACCTAAGCTAACATGATCTATCGTTTACGAAATACGTTTGAAAAAATAACAATTAATCAATTTTAAGTGAATAAAAAGCTTCTATATAATATTTTTATAGTTATATATAGCTATTACGATTAATTTTCAATACTTAAGTTTAGTTTTAAATAATTAAGTTGTCCGATTCCCTATACTATATAGTATACCTATACACAACTACACAGTTTCTGTTAAAAAATTAAATAAATTTACTACAGAAGTAAATAGAATTTTTACGATACTGTTTACTCGTATATGTATTTACTAACGTAAAATATAACGAGTATGAACATTATATCAGTATTATTTATTAATTTAGCCATGTAATCTAAAATAAGCAAAATGATAGCATGTTTTTGTACATGAAATACGGCTTCAGCGCACGCTTTACTTATTTTTAAATAGGAGCAAAGAGAACTTCTTGGCCCGAATGCAATGATCGTTTACAAATTGTTTTTATTATTTTTCCCCGGTCAGAAGTTTGACTTTGGACAAATATCGCTCGAGCCCGGTTCAAACGGTGCGTGCGGTACGGACGGTGCATCGAACGCGGTGAGAGCGGGGTCAATGAACTTAACGCCATGTGCATTCTGTTTTTAACTGTTTCATACATGATAAACGTAACACAAAACTAGATAGATGAATGCCTACTGATGTAAACATATCGACTGCTTAATAGTTACACCACAGTAATTACGGAAGTGCTACGTGACAAAGTGTTCCATTTGCATACGAGACGGAAAGAGAATTAATAGATGATTAGAAGTAATCCTTCTTTCTTCATTGTATCGGGTTAACTGCGAATAACTTATGATGTTGAACATTATTTAATGTTATACATACTTTAAAAACTGAGAGAAAGCGTAGTATACACTTTCAAATAAAACTGAATTTGGTAACTTTAATTTTCTTTCGTTTGTTTTAAACTATCCTTATATTTTGCGTTAAGTTATCAGGAGTCGAGAACTCGGTTTGGATCATTATCAGAGAAGGATGGGTCCGATAGAAACTGCCTACGAGAAAAGAATTTATCTTGTGTAAGTTGTGAAAAGACGTCCTCACTACCGCTGTTGGGTGCAGTGTTTAAAAAAAAAGTTGGAAAACATCCTAGTCTATGGCGCCAAAAGCATACAGAAATGAGGAAAAACAGAGCAGAGACTTTGGAACATTCAGACCTTTGCAATGCATCTGGTGCTGCCACCTGAAGCGAACGGTATTTATTTCTTTCTATCAATTGTGCTGTGTTTTCCCATAATAAAACCACAATAGACTGTTTTCATGAATCAGACATTTGGATGCAATCCTTCTACAAAATGGGGAAAAGAGCTGTTTGATAAGAAAACATATAATGTGCAACTAAAAAGGATAACGCGCTCAGGTATGATGTTTTTGATATATATATATATATATATATATATATATATATATATATTTATATGTATATCAAAACATCATGCATATATATATATATATATATATATATATATATATATATATATATATATATATATATATATATATATATATATATATTACCGTTGTTCAACTGATATAAATTCGCATTCGATTCGATTTTAATTAAGAAAAAAAGAATATATTTTCTAATTAAAAGTAATAAAAAAATATTAATTATTTAAAGACTAGAAAGAAATACGTGCAAGACGACAATCATAAGTATTCATAGAATAATGAGAAATGGATGAGGAGGATGAGAAAAGTAAATTAATTGATAAAAATATTTACGACAATGTCTCTGAAAATCATAGAAATCATCAGCCAATGCTGTCCATGGTCAAGTAATATTATTTGAGCGGACGTCAACATGAAGCTTATAAACAAACAACTATTCTCATTTTATGTCGACAGGAAGGTAAGTACATAGAGAAATAAAAGTAACTCGTACGTAGCTTTTAAAAATACTTGGAGTAAATTATGAATGAAACTCATTATGTAGTCTAAAATATTTAAGAGAAACCGACAGGTTTACCTGAAGCTCTTTATTCTTGTTATCTTTCACTGATGCTGCTCTGATAACACCAGCTTTCCATCCCCATTCAGAAACTTTATTCACGTTAATTTTTGTTACACCACTAACAGAGAGAAATCGTTTGCCAACTAAATCTTCGCGGTATCTAAATGCCATAACGAACTACACAATCACATTATTCACTTAAAAAAACTGCACTAACGTCAAGAAACACAGCTCGTAAACACACACGTCACACTCTTCGTCAAGCGAAGGGAAACTACATAAAAAAATAAAAAACATATCCAAACTGACAATCAGATAACTCGACTACTCGTTATTGAACTCAAATAAAGTGTTACCTCCTTGCAAACGGGTAACATCAGAAATTCTTGGTATTATACCGATAAGTATTATAGACCAACGAAATTGAGATGTACCCTTAACCTGTGTTCGTGTAAGAAACTAAAAAACATTTCTAATTGCTAGGTGTTAACAGCATTGCTTGTTTTATGCTCTTCCGTTAGATGGCGATATTTCCAAAGTAGAGACATATAAATGACATTTTTGCTAGTACAATAATTTCGTTATTAATTTTAAACAATAATTATTTTTGTATTTCAAATGTCCTTTTCAGATGTAAATTTTCAAATAATAGTGTATAAGAAATTATTGTGATATTTAAATTTAAATATTTTTAATAAAATCAAAAACATGTGAATTATGTTAGATACATCTAGTCAAAATAAATATTATTGTAAATATTGAACAATTTATATGCACTTATGAACTATAGCTTTAAAATAATTTTCGAACGAAATTCTTATATTGATTAATAAGACCACGTGATCAAAACATCCGTTTTTACTCAACAATATTCAACATGGCGGATTAGTCTTATTTCAGATCGGCTGTGTTTTGTCATATTTACTTTTGTGATTATTTTTAAATAGATTTTTCTTATGTGAGAATTAATATGATATCGTCAATAATTTCCCGATTGGTCATGTAAGTCTCATTATATGTATTATTATTTTCGATTATTTATTTATTATTTTCGACGTTTTTAATATTATTTTTAATTATTGTGCACTTATTTTCTTTGTTTGTGGCGTTAAACATAAAATTCAAAACGGTGCATTTTTAGGGCACTCAAGAAACACGCTTGGAAATCCTACGACGCTTTTGTACATTGATTAAATAAAAACAAAACAATATAAAATCAAAAACGATGATACATTTCTTTGTCTTACATATTTTTGTAAATTATTTTTTATTATGGCTATCACAGGGCGAGCGATTTGGATTTTTATTATTTTTGAACAACCGAACTTAATCCTTGATGTCAAGAAATCACGTAATAGTTTCAAATAACAATTTAAATTTACATCAGTATAATAAAATCAGTATTTCAGATCCAATATGGAACACATTTATATTTTTCTTAAAAACTGCCAAAACTAGCTGTAACCTTTGTAATGCAAATATGCGTGGTCTTGATTGCTTTCTGTCAGGTGATGTGCTTTGCACGTTCATCTCACCCTGTAAAAATAAAACAATAAATAACATGTGCATATTGAATATTGTACTAGAATTTCTTTTTATTTTTATTTATTATTTTTAATTTTAAATAATAAAAGAAAGCATAACAGTTATTATAGTAGAGCCACAAAAAGCCTAAGAAAGATTTCTGAAAGTACTCTACTAGAAGACTTGCTTTTGCCCTGTCTGATTCGCTTTATGAAAAAACTCACCCATTTGACTTAATTTGACCATTTGGAGTCTTTTACTGCAACTTTTTATTCTGTTAATACTGAATCAGATAAATGATTTGGTAATATTTAAATATATTACAGTATTTGTACATGGTTAGATCAGTGCTACAAGGATGTACACTTCTGTCTTTAGATATTGCCAGAATTACCTACATTATGTTTCCATCTGCTAACTCTTCCATAGAGTGAAATGAGATATCCACAGATATCAAGTTATTAACACGTTAATCGCCATGTCAGTCATATGTGTCTGACGCTAAGAAGTTCTACATGGGCCTTCTACCAAATCACCATGTCAGACATATGTCTGACATGGCGATTTGGTAGAAGGCCACGTCAATCACAGATATCCGACGCAAACGATACATTGCAATTTGTTTCGAAAGCTTGGCCTATCAGGAACAAAACCTGAAAATTTCTTGGCTTACTACAAACAATAAAATGAAATAAACATAGTTATATAATGGTATATGGCCCATGTGAAAATTTTTCTGATATTATCGTGGTGATTAATGTGTTAAACAGTGATTTATTGTATAGTATATTTTTTAATAATGGAAAACACAATCTAAGGTTAAATTAAACTTGTGACAATTAGTGTTGTTTTGTAAGTGTTACTAAAAAAAATTAAAGATTTAACCAAAGTGGTGATAAAATTATTAACTGGAGTGTTAAATTATAAGTTCTTGGTTTTTGATAAAAGTCGCTAATGATATGACTGTTTTAAAGAATTTTAACCTAAAAATTTATAATTCACTTTAAAGTAGCCATATAGTTTGTATATGTTTAACTTTCTTTCACAGTACATCTCATTTATGTATAATCAGGGTCACTAAGGAAATATATGTATTAAAGAATTCATCATTTATTTTAAAAAGGATGGAGTATTTCCAATTAAATTGTAATTGTAACACACTAGCCATATAGCACATCACCTTATCGTAAAAATATAGAGAGAAACATCGAAAAGGGAATACTTGCAGAGTTTCTTTTACAATTCCTTCTCCGTCCAGCGAAACCTCATTATGAATAAGTGGTGAAAGCTTGATTGTTAGTGGACTGACATCTGACAAATGAAATGTAATTTCATATGTCGAAAATAAAAAAATTTGAACTGAAATGATCAGTATTCAATGATATTTTTCATTTTATTAAAGCGAAAGAACAAAATTGAAGATTATTTCTACTATATTTTTTTATCACTTTGCCATGATCGACTGGTTGGCCTACACTAATATTCAAGTGAAAGGATTAACCCTAATACTTGACTACTAAGCACTATCAGGATTCATTATATTTGTTTGTACTGAGCAATCTTATGTGGACCAAGACTGCTTCGGTTCACTGGCTATGTTTTGGTGAAACAGGGTTTTATTCTGTAGAATACATGATCTGAATATCAAGACAAATTATAAAAGATACATCCTAAAAGATGATACCATCGGCGGCTGTTAAGCATGGCACCAAGCATGTGAATCTCTTGAGCATATTATCTCCGATTATCTGGCGCTTGCTAAGACTAAAAGAATAGGGTACAATCTAGTAGCCAGTATTGTTGATCATGAACATGCTTTGAAATAGGCTTAGTATTCAACTACAGGTTACCAAATTGATCTGAATCTTAATATATAATAATACGTAGTTACATATTAAACACGTCAATTTTAAAAGAGTGTAAAAAAATAATGTACTTTCTGCCGCCCTTTCTTCACTTCTAGAGCGTCACTTCCTTTCCGAATCGATGTTAGTTTCAATGTTGACGTCAAAGTTAATTTAAAAAATAAAGACTTATGACTAAGGCATTTGTAGATTAGAGGTATGCCTTAATAAAGTACAACCCGATACGAACCCAAGAAAATGATCATGATAAATTCTACTAGAATCTATCCTTTGTCACGGATAAAATTGGACATATTTAAATTATCATTTTATAATGTTCGCGATATGAATTGGTTCATTTAACCAACGTCTTTTAGCTCGAACACAAATAAAGTGAAGCAGCAGCGAGTGAAATAGAAATACTAGTTTAGTAAAGAATACAGTGGTATTCTCTTACTTTTTCGGTAAACGTACATCAATACATCGCAATATATGTGGCATATAGCACAAATTATTTACATAAACACTATTCAGATCATAGTTTTGGCATGTTGCCAGTTTTTCTACAGTTCGGAATCCACCGAGGCAAAATTTTGGCAATGTTATGCGTTGAATCGTTTCTTCTTCTTTTCACCTTCACATATTGACTGACCGCGTAGTTGAACGCTCTTATTTTTTAAACAAAACACATTGAAAATTTGTAACCTCTAAGACTTAAATTATTTATATAAAATCTGTGGCTACGATTCAAGCAAAGAGATATCCATCGATGTCGTTTCAGCACTATTGAGGTATCCCGATGCACTGCCGGGAGTTATTTTCGGTGAAGAGTGCTAGGCGTGCTTTGTGCTGCATGGGAAGAGTTTAGTGTGTGACGACCGCGGGTAGCGTTCGCTTTGCGATCGGCAAAGCGATATTCAAAAAGTGCGTTGACATTTAACTGTAGTGGTATGATTCATAAATTGTCAATCGTATTAGTTAATATGAGTTATTTATTGGTGTGTACTCCGAGTGCGTTCAATCGGCCCGTGCCGTCAGGAGGTCGTACACCTTGACTGCAGCATATTATGTTCTTTTTGAGAGCGCTTGTTTTACCATTTTAGGCGCAGCCTCGGTTTAACAAGGCGTACCTTTACCCAGTTACGACGGTGACGTATTTTGCTTCCATTTATAAAATGTCTTCGCGAACGAAACTAGACATAAGAATAACTATTTATTACGAAGATCATGTAGTTGTGATTTATATCTAATTTGTATTTGTAAAAACCATATCTTCTTTTTCATTGAAACAGAAATGAAGTATACCACAATGCCACTTGGAATTTAGTGAAGCAGTATCTTGTAAATAATTATATATCTATTATAATTATATAATAATTATATATCTTGACATAATTAGGCCTCATAAAATGGCACTTGTTCTCTCCAAACGTAAACTTAAAAAGCCAAGATATATGCTATTATTTCATTCAACCAAAATTCTTGCAGTAATCAAACTATTCCCTCCAAAGAGCCAAAAAGCTACGTAATGTAATTGACAATAATGCAAGCTTATGTATGTAACACGTTACTGTTGTAAATTTATGCCAAAAGTCCATAACCAAAACTTTTGTATATTGTTATTACTTTATATACTCGTTTTGCTGATGAAATTCAGCCAGGACAAACATATTTTGGTAACGTCACAACGTATGTACTGCACGCTGCTTGTAACACAGCGCAGCGTTGACCGTTATGTAGGTTATGTTACCAAAATAACACTAGTGCAATGCTTATTTAACTGATATATCCGAAACTGGATAGATTTCCAGTATGTTATGTGGAATAATAATTGTATGTGTTTATTATTAACCTTGTAATTTCTACTAAAACTTAAATTAATCAATTTATACATAACACATTTTTCAAATTTCGGGAGTTTTATATATAATATATTATTTAGTTCTTTCAAAATAGAAACGAGGATCTTTTTAGTAATTCAAATTGTTTTACATAAAATATTAAAAATATTTTATGTAAAACAATTTGATATAGGCAATAGAAAATAGGCAAACAAGTAATTTGATTGCTAGCAACGGACGCGCATGGACAACCGCAACATTAGGGAAACTGCAGATGAGTTGCCTACCTTTTATATGAATGATTTGAGGAGAAGGAGAAGAATTGAGTCTGTGAGTTACATCACGGTAAAAAACAGTTGGTCATATGTAACTACTACTACTACTCCGAAGTCTATTCTTTGCGAGTCTATTTTTGCTACAGACAAAATATTTAAAATAATCAGATATAATTTAAAAAATATTTAAAACGATACTTAAAGTTCAGTAATATTTTTGAAATTGCTTTTTTTTTATAAAAAAAATATGCAAAAATGGTAATTATCTATATCCAATCCAAAAAAAAATGAGATTGTATTATTCGCTTAAAATGAAAATTTAATACATATATTTATTTAAGATATACATATATATGTGTTCAGCTCGTTCAGAAACACTGCCAGTTTCAAGTTATATTCATAGTTTTAACATGCCTTCTATGTTTTAATTTCTTAATTGTTCAATGGTGAAATATGTTTTACGCATCTATGGTCAAAAGTATTTATGATGTAATATACATCATCATTATCATCGACGGCCTGAATCAGTTCACTACATTAGCATTTAATTTCCTTGTCACCCACACGTAGGTATAAAAGTTACAAGCATTGATATAAGTATAATAAATATCTTATTACCTAAAACATACACTGAAATAATATGTGAAAAAATATAGAAGTACGACGAAATATAGAAGTCAGAACTAAAAATATTAGTGGAGTTAGGGATAGAATTTATTTCTTATTCGTAGTCATTGCGTACGATGTGTATAATCGCCAAGCTTGTAAAGGGTACTGTTAAACTGTTGTAGCATTGAGCATATTCTGCAACCCACACATGGCAATCCGTTGGTCAGTCCCAGAAGGATAGTGTCGATATTCCTACCCACGATGTATACACATAGTATGAGGCAAGTCGGTTGATAGACGGTTAACTATTCGACGTTGATTACAAAAGGACTCGAGCCGTACAAGCCACAGTACAACCCGTCGTTCACCCTTTCGCTCGACTGCCGCCGTATAAAGATTCTTCGTATGGATCTAAAAACTTCAAATTTTGATTCATCCGTCCTGAGGACCTTTTCCCAATCTGCTGTAGTCCAATTATTGCGTTCTCTAGCCCAATTAAGTCTCTTCTTATTATTAATTATTTTAAGAAATGGTTTTGAGACCACTATGTACCCTTAAGTCCTGCGACCCATATTGAATTGTGCTGTTAATCGTCTATCCCGTTTGCTTTTAATAACTATATTCAAATCTTCACTCGAAGTTGTGGCTCTAGTCTGCCTGGGTGACGATTGGTACAAATTGTTCCTTCAGACGCAAATTGACTCAACAGTTTGTCTTGGTATCTTCTGTAGCCTTGAAATCTCACGATTACTTTTACCTGATTTATGAAGGCCGATTATTATGCCTCTGGTCTTTTGGGAATGTTCCTTAATTTTATTTATTTTCTTCAAAAACAAAACACAGAAATGAAAAACAAAAAAATGTAATTAGACATTGTGTTAAGATACGCAGAGTGTGAAATTACAAATTGTCAATTCAAATTACATCAGATAACTAACATCGTATATCAGGTAACAACATATTTCTAGTAGTTATCCTACATTTTAGTTTCTCAATAACTTGATTAAAACAAAACTACCACTTCAAATATTAACTTCGAAGAAATTCCGACAGTAACACTATGTTACGGGAGGACAGGATTCGGCAAATAACAATAAGCTGTTTACCTTTTTACTGTAGATAAGTATTTTGCGTTGAGATACAAACAATGAAACCTAATAAAATTATTTTAAAAAATGTATTGTTTATAATTTCATTAAAAGTGTAGGTGGCCAAACACTTAGCGGTACTGTATATCTCACAGGCCAACGCATTATGTATATATATTATATTATGCCAATACTCATGGTGTTTCAAATGTCTATGATGACACGCTTGCTCTATTACACCCCTATCGCTGAAAAAACAATAGAATTATGAATTCCGTGAAAAGGTGCGTTAGCGAACTAGTTGCGAAACGAATCCGATGTACATACATAATATAGAGAGGTATAATGAATGCGACGATGCGTGCATTGCATGCAGCACCAATGATGGGTAACAAACGGGCTACTAGCAATTGCATTATTAATGATTAGAATAAATTTTTAAACTACTTATTTAAGACCACTGCCGATTCTCTTATTTTTTTAATTTCAAATAACGTTTTATTCCTAATATTTATAATTAGAGAGAACCTAATAAATTTGGACGACACTTGCCTATCCAGGTCTGGACCAGTCAAGGTCTTATTGATTGCTTTTGCCAAGTCATCAACCGATTTCGTTACGGCCTCCTGCTATTTCTCAATCACCATTCTTTCATCATATTTTGTCTTTTATCTGCGTGCGCTGACCATGTCTAATGAAGAGAAAATTTCCGTTATATTAAGTTGAATTTGAAAATAAAAAATAGGCAAGCAATTAAAACAATTACTTTATTGCGTACGTATCATTTTATTCAAAAACTAACTTTTTCTCAAATCATCTGTTGTAATATAACAACACCATGACATTGAAATTGTATTACTTATTGTTTTAATTATTTGTTGATCAGGATATACAAAACTGCCGATTTGACGGATTATATTTTTACGAAAAAAATTATAAAACCTTCAGTTTAACAATATTAAAGCATTTAAAGACAATTATTTTCTTCTTTTCTAAGACCTTACCTCAGACCTTAGACTCAGCCTATTGCAATACTTAATCCATCTGTTAATCGGACGGATTGGTAATAATCGTCATACTAAAAAACGTTGCATCTACGACGCGGTTGTTAATTAGTCATTGCTATCCCACATTCATATTTAGATTTGCTGTATCCGAAGTAAATATAAGAAGGATTTGATGAATATTTTATAAACTATTAATGACAAATTAATTGGATATCATAGCATTGAGAACTTAAAAACTCCTTGCAATAAACCTATTTTATTTAAGTGGACTCATGAAGACATCATTTTATTGACATATTGATACCCGATATTTCTTGTCTGAAAACATTAAAGATATGAATTTGCGTTCAGGAAGTTTACTCTCAAATTAAATAGTCCTGTCACTTGATTTTTTTAGTTATATATATTTCTGTAACTTATTATATTTAAGTTCAACTAAGGAGATGAAAACTGTCGGGTTTTTAAACTTTTGCAGTTTTAAAAAATGAATGGTCCCAACATAAAAACGTTTCCGGTGTACCCCAAACCGGACTAGAGGTTCTTGACCTACATGCTATGCACCCGATGCGGGAGAGAATATTTCTATTCTTAACTAGATCTGTATCGTTGGTCATAATGTTCCTTTTTGGGCTGCTTTTTTATTACCTCTCTATATTAAGTAAATAATTAATTTGAGCACGTTCACATCCACATCCACATTTGTGGAGATAAACGTACTTAAATGTAGGTATGTAGCAAATATCTATTTACATCATTTAAATGTCTTTAAGCACATTTATGTATTCTTATTTTAGTATTTGGTAAATTTATGGCTTATATGTTATTTACACCTGAAATTCATTAAAGGACACGCAACCCGAATGGGATCTTGAGTTTGACGTGCTTCCCTTATTATAGACAGTTCACATCATGCATCTTTTATATTCAATACAAATAAAATTAAAGAAAAAATAATTTCACTCCCACATATTTGCGGGGCCCATTCCTGGACATGGTCCATTTATGTGGTGAAACTAAAAAATATAAAAGTTGACATTACATTGTGAATTCTTTTTAAACTTTTTTTAATTTTAATAAAATTAACTTCAAATAAAGTATTTTGTGTAGTACAAGACTTGCGGCGTAGAAATTCACACAAGTGAATATATTATAAAACAGCAAGTTAAAAATATTATGTTGATAGCATTTATGTGTATGAATGCGAAAATTCACTAAATTGTTATCTATATCGTTATTTATCTTATTTACTCTAGGAATTGTCATTTTCTCGATTATATAACTATACTAAATCATACAAATATTTTTGCGTTTATGATAGCAATAAACGGAGTGTTCTTTAAAACGCAATTAACGCTACAAGTAAGCAAACGGAAATTATCACTACTACTTCCAGCTGTATTAGTAAACGTAGTAAAGTTTCGAAAGCTGAATTTTTACCTTGAAGATTTATTTTAAAAAGAGTTGACGAGCATTTTTGAATTAATTGCATTAATTGCATTTTTGCATTGAAAGAGCAACGTTTTGATATTACTAGCACACTTATAAAATGACTAAAATAATACTGCTTGTGGATGTGGATCAACCCATGGCCTTAGATCGATTCTATAGTTACCAATTGAGATAACACCGCCACTTATTCATCAATTGTTCATTCAAACTGGAAATCAATGTAACAATTTTTTTTTAAATCTGTTCGAAATTAAAATTTGATCTTTTACGAGTTTCTTGGGTTTAGTATTTACTCTTTTATCTATTGTATCTATCTTTACCAAACAAATTTAAATCACCGTTTTATAACTGCTTCAAAACTGATAAACACACGTATTTCAAGTGGAAAGGATAAAATTATTTAATGTTTTTTGTCAAGTTATATATTGTAATTCTTTATTTCATGTCTCAAAAAGCAATAATATCAGATATAATTGGTTAAAGTAATTTATTTGAATTTATGTGAACGCACCATATTTATATACATGGCATACATTGCAACGCAAATAAAAAGAAAAACATAAAAAAAATATTTTGAACCTTTGCCGCCGTGAACACGCTAAGTTTCATCTCATTTGGATGAATGTTTTAGATACGCATAGAGAACAAACATTTTTTATTTATAAGATTTCTCAGTCAACAATCAGTCAAGCTATGTAATGGCAAGTAGACCCAAACAAAAATAAGCTCTGTATTGTTTGATACATGATGTTATTATTGTTGATAAAACCTAACAACTGTATACTGCATCTGTCTTGCGATTGTCGTGTTTATTTTTAAATCGTCCAATGTTAGTCTCGCCGGGCGAACTCGAGTTCTATATTAGTTAAATGGTCACTTGTTACTTGATGGAGCATTTTAAATCGCATAAACGCTTTGTTCGCCGGTAGTTTGTTATTCATCATTCACAGAACACTTCTATCTTCTGATGTTTTTTTAGCAATTTACAAAGTGCCGTATATTGTACGTATTCTTGTGTCAGTATGCTAGCTTATCGTCGTAATATTCGATTGTCACGGGTTTATGATATTTCTGGAATGATATCAAATAAAAAAATAATTGCCTGTAGGATATTTTTGATGAACAAATAGGTTCAGTGTTGAAGCTACCATCTATTAATTCCTGCATCGGAATAAATATATGTATAACCTACAGATATTTATTACGAGTCTGGATGTCACACCAATTCGCTTTATATCCTATTCTACTAATATAAATGCGAAAGTTTGCCAGTATGGATGTTATGTTTATTATTCTTTTACGAAAACACTACTGGACGGATTTGTATGAAACAGTAATATAGGTTATACATCGGAATAACATATAGGCTACAATTTGTAATGATTTTATGTAATTTTGGTCTTAATATAACGATACATGTCAATTAAGTCGTAAAAAATTTGGCCTCTGAAGATAGCTCATCTTGGCATACGCTGCCTAAACCATTGGAGTTACACAAAGATGATGTACCGTAGGATTGTTTGCCTTGGATAGTTCTAAATAAAAGTCCGCGACAGCACATATCTACCTTTTATGTGGAAGCCACTATGACCAAAATTGTGAACCATAAATTAAGTAAAAAAAATATATTTATTTATATTTATAATCTGTTACGAAAAGTAATGTGGCAGACCAATTCCACGCGAGCGAAGCCGCGGGCAAATGCTAGTAATATATAATGTCCATTCTACCAAAAATAGAGAGGCCCATACCCAGGAGGGAGACATACATAAATACATACATAAAAAAAAGAAAAATTTAGTAGTTTTAACGGCATTAGCCGATCAAAACTAACTAATTAGCTGCCTAATTTTTAGATACTGGCAAATGGTAATAACGAAAAGCGTAAACTTGTAATCTCAAAAACTTTATCTTCCAAAATGTTAAAAGTGTTGTGAAATATTAGCTTCGTGAGTGCAGAGCGCCCACATCCGCTTACTCATTTCGCATAACAAAGAACTGATGGACCTAAATTTACTCATTAACCTATTTACTGTTAAACTGTATTCGTGCTTGAATTTTTAATTTATATTAAGATATATTTATTAAAAACAAACTGTTAAGTCATTTTGTACTTACAAAAATTTATTCAGTCTAATCCTAGAGTCTCGATGGCAAGAGCTTTGTAGATAAAAGATATTTGGTTGGTTTATTTATGTTACGATTGGGTTGATAGAAGTATTTTTATGTTTAATTTTGTATTATTGTTTTGTTATAGTTTAGTTTTGTATTAGTTGCGAGAAATAATATCCGAAAAATTTCAATCAAAAACAAATTTGCGCTTACAAATTAAGCACCCAGTTTCAAAAAAATATTGAGACCGGTATATCTATTAATATTTGAAACCAATTGAACGCACTCGGGCTGACAGAACAATAAATGCAGCGCGAACGGTCGTTTCTCCACCGTCTCCATGGAGGCACGTCGCGCCTGCGGTAACCGTGACAACCAACGCCTCGCTCGCTTACCAACGCTCAGACTAGGACTCTCCAGCGTTCGTCACATTGTCAATAAACTCGAGGCGCAATACACTGGCCCTGTGGTGTCAAACACTTACGGCAGCAGCCTACAGGTGGTTAAATACGACCCTAACACCGATAAGAGTTACAACGAATACGATGACGTTTCCTTCGACGCTTTAAACGCACAAGTCTGGAAAAAATACGCTGTGAATTTCGGAGTGGCACTGAGCAGATGCATCCCTAGCGTTTCACTTTGTAACTTTGGTGTTCTGTCCATCGTCACGGCACTTTTTGCACCGAAGATGATCTCATACCTCGTCCTGTATCCGTTTTGCAGATTGGTATTTGGAACTCTCTACCCGGCTTATGCTTCATATAAAGCTGTACGTACGAAGAATTTAAAGGAATACGTGAGTATTACCTATGTTTTGACTTGATTGATATCAAAACATAATTTTCATATTTTATGGTGTGATTCTCTATATTCTTTTTTGAACGATTTGAAAGTTATCTATTAGAAACTACAGTTGTTAAATGTACCACTGGAGCGGCCTTGTAACAGGTGCACGCTCAACTTGTTGAAACGCTTCAGTTCTTATTGCGTCCTTTAACTCCTCTAGTTTCCTACTTGCATGTAATATCTATTACATTAATGTACCTGCTCTACTGGTAACTCATTATTTATCACACACCTTTATTAACATTTCGTGATTATTCTTATTAGTATGCGATATTGTAATAATAATAACTCCTTATGAAACTCTATTAAAATTAACTCATATAAAATTGCACTTTAAAATTTTAGGGGAATTAAAGAAATAGTTGATTAGAGAAGCGTATTGATTTCATTGATAAAAAAATGTGTTACAAGTTACAAAAATGACTTACTTTTGTACTTTCTTTATTGTAGATTTTAACTATGTATCTAAGTAATTCATTTATATGCGTTTTGTAATGTTTATAAACGTATAACAAATTAATAATGATTAAAATGTGTGTGAAAAAATAAATTCATAAATGTTTTCATCATAACTTTAGTAATTTGTATAATCAAATTGATTACAGGTAAAATGGATGATGTACTGGATAGTTTTCGCCCTATTCACATGCATGGAGACCTTTACGGATGTATTTTTGTCTTGGTTCCCATTCTACTACGAAGTAAAGATAGTGCTTGTGCTGTGGCTGCTTTCTCCGGCAACAAAAGGTTCTTCAATTCTGTACAGGAAATTTGTGCATCCCGCACTCTGTCGGCGGGAACAGGTATTTTTATTTCCTATCTAGTTTAGTTTATATGACACCTTAAAATAATAGATGACGGACAAAATTATATTTCTGATAATCATTGAGCTTATTAGCAATTTATAGAGAACACTTTTTTTCGTGCGGGAAAAAACATTACAATGTTTTTTTTCATTGACAAGGTGCCATTTTAGTGACGCTATTTTGTTTATACGACGTCACTTTACCCGTAGGCTTCACAGGCTTGTGACAGTTATTATCTAAGGATGTTGAATCCACATCAACCGATCGTTTGAGCCCCGTCTAGTTATTACTAAGGTCACCAGGTGTAGTTGATTAACAATACACAGACAGACAGAAGTTTGTAAATTAAAAATTAATAGCAAATCCATTGAAGATTTAAAAAGTACAAATTTACGTAAATATCTGACTGTCCACATAAAAAGATTTGTTTATTTTTTTTCCAATTATATAATAAAGTAGCTTGTTTTCTATCACTTTGTTAAAAACGTCATAGCTGATAGTATTTTATATTTATTTTAGGAAATAGATGAGTACATCGCTAAAGCCAAAGACCAGGGTTACCATACAGTACTCAATTTGGGCACTAAGGGCGTTAACTACGCCACCACCGTTATTATGCAAACTGCTATAAAAGTGAGTTCATGACATTTATATTTAAATATAACACATTACTAGCATGCTTCAGTTAAATGATATACACTCAAATAAGATCTTGTTTCCCTCCTTCTTTATGTTATCTAGAATCAATCAAAATCAAAATAGATACTTAATCTAGGATCAACAAGCTCTTATTTGAAATAAGATGCAAGGAATCGGTATAATAGTATAACATTAGTTACTCAATTTGCAGTAGTATTATTAATTTCATTCCGTTTTTGATGTTGTTGTTACTCACATTTTATTTTCACGTAATCTTGAATGAAGTAAGAACGGTGGCATGTTTGATTATGATCACGGCTTCTAAACAGTTATACACAGTTACACACAAAGCACATTTGCTTTGGCACAGCTTTTGAAATGTAAGCTTTGTTGTTAATACACATGTAGAATTTAATCGCAAGTCAATTGTCGTCATCAAACATGTCCACTTGTTCACTTAGCGTTTACTTTACTCCTCACATCAGTTTACACACTACGCTTTATTTAATTCCATCTGTTTTTTTTTTAATTTTATTAACACGCTTTTTTAATTTCCTCTCCCCCACCCACCTTGTTCTGTTCCAAAATCCTTTCCAATGCTGCTTCAATTAGAACTTCAATTTGCCGAGTCCTGACCAAGGCATGGAAGTTAGACAGGCAATAAGATCTCATGATGTCAACGATGGCTATCAAGAACGAATTGATTTGGAATACCAACGCGCCGGAGACAACATTACTCCAGGTTTAATCGAAGTAATTGAATTAGATGACGGAGGTAATAGAGAAGATGAATTTCATATTGGCGATGGAGATGCAAACGACCCCGACTATTCCCCCGATTCAGCAGCGCGCAGCCGAGGCAATGTTGTAAGAAAACGCGTAACGACGAAAGCTAAAAGGTCGCGTAGTAAATCTAAAGGGCGCAAGACAAGGAGCCAGTCTGCGTTAGAGAAAGGAATGGATCTAACGGTCGACTGAAAAACTGTTTCCAAACGAATTATAACTGTGATGTTTAGTCAAATTTAATTTTTTTAGTTTTAGGTTCGTGAATTAGACTAACTGAGCACTCCAAATTGTACATATTCTTAATTATCTTTTATTGCTACACTTGTTGAATTCAAGTGACAAAATTTAAGTCTTTTACTAGTATATTCTTTCTGCCAATGTTTTGTTTTATATCTACTTGAAGAAAATAATAAAAATATTACTTTTCCAAAAATCGCATTTCATGTTTTATAGAACGTTCATTTTCCATTCAACTCACATGTGAAATGAATCTCAATCATGAAATTGTATATGAGGCATGATTAATTAAAGTTGTCAATATTAGTATATATGTTTTCTGATTTGTTGGGCTATGTACGTTGTGTTTTTTAGATTATAGTTACGTGTGACTGACTGACTTAATTAATTTTATATCTTAAATTAATTTTAAAAAAAAATATTTAATAAATATTTAGATTATTTGCTTTTTTATTTTTTTTTTAAATAAGAATACCGAAAACTAGGCAAAACATGTACTTCGTCATAGAGTACATAAACAACTACACTTATAAACGTGAGTATTTTTGGTTTAATATGTTTTTTGATATAATAATCGATTCATGATAAATAATTATTGTCTAATACCACCGGACCAAACGTGTTTTGGTTAAGAGTAAACGCCCAATGGCCATTTATTTTGTAAATATTGCTAAGCTGATCAGCACCAAAATGGTATTGCTTTTACCAAGTTTATTAATTATTATATTTTATTTATCGTTTGTAATTCCTTATTTCCGAGTTACAAACGTATTTGCCATCTCCCTAACTTGAAATATATCTTCACAATTTAAACAATCAAATTTACTCCTTCATTGCTAAAGTATATATAAATTACTTGAACTTCATAGTAAATAGTTTTATGAAAAACACAACCCGATTAAATTTTTTTCCAGCCCATTTATTTACAAGGCACCCAGATTTGGAATATACACTTGTATATCTTTTATACCTTCCACTGTTTCACAATGTTGCCGATACAGTAATTTGAGAGACAAGTAGCAAAATCATTTCTTAGGAGTTAAGAGAGTACATACAATATTTATATAATTACAATGTCTCTACAGCCTTGGCCAAACTCATTAAACACCCATGATATCATTACATTTTCAAGGAATGTAACAACAAAATAAATTTTAATATAATATGCTATTTATTATTTGTTGAATATACACTTTATTAGTTATGGAACCATATAGGTTGTCCAACGTAAACTAGTGGTTTACGTAAGGTAGACGAATAGACAAAAATTGTAGGTTTATTTTTAAAATTCAGTAGTAAAGTGTGGGCGTTATAAAATTTCAGGGTGGAGGCGGTTTAGTACAACAATTGCGAAAGAGCTACAGCCTGTCTGATTTGAGCGAATGCGAGCCCCGCGAGGAGCGCACCTCCGACGAGGCTGACGACGTGCTCGCCGAGCCGAGGCTCATACGGCGCGCTGTTAAAAGGTTGTCGATTACACTCCTATGTTTGTTATTGTTGATTGTCACTTGGCCGTTGGCAAGTATCGGGTTTTGGCGCATACTTAAAGTGACCATACGTCTGGTTTTGGACGGGACTGTCGCTTTTTTCGACCAAATAGTCCCCTTTTCCGAAACCGCGCGCAATTTTATAATTACAGGTCAGACACGAGCGATGCAACTAAAAAATAATAATAATAATAATAACTGTCACAGAAACTTTGCTTTAATAAAGCTGGTGATTTGTTTTTATTTTTAATAATTTATTAAAATAAAAATAATTAAAATAAAAGTGAAGACTGATTGTATGTTTGCAATTGTCAAAAATAGGGAACATTAAAAAATTGTGTTCACTTTTATTGTTAACAAGCTAACTGGCGTATATAGACCCACTAGCTTCGCCCGCGTGTAATTCAAGTTATTGCGCGAAATGTGTTATTATGCGTCCTGAGAGCTAAAATATATACTCCATGCACCTTGATCCAACGCCAACACCCTTCATACGTCCTCTTGTTTAGATATTGTCTGTGCATATTTTGACGTTATAGAGAGTTGTCGTTAAACGGAGAGAAGAAAAATCTGTATTAGAAAAAGAAAAAGTTTATTTGAGACTAGTGTTAGTAAATTACATAAAAAACAATTCTTATTTGATAGCTATTGAGTATAGTCTGTTATATACACAGACATTTTCTCTTACTTGCCATGTTTACAGTTTGAAAGTTTGTGAGCTACTAAGAATATGATAACGTATAGATAATCCATGACTTCGAGAAGAAGCCGACAGAAGGATACAGCTGGGCTGGGCAGCGTTCAGGAAATTCCGTCAAGTCTTCTCGTCGCCCATACCACAAAGTCTGAAGACAAAAGTCTTCAACCAGTGCGTCCTGCCCGTACTCTCTTACGGTGCCGAGACGTGGACACTAACAGTCCGTCTCCTCGCCAAGCTCAAAGTCGCTCAGAGGGCTATGGAGAGAGCTATGCTCGGGGTTTCTCTGGTGGACAGAATTCGAAATGAAGAAATTCGCCGGAGAACCAGAATCACCGACATTGCTCTTCAAGTTAGCAGACTGAAGTGGCAATGGGCTGGACACGTTTGTCGAAGAACCGACAATCGTTGGAGTAGACGAGTGCTGGAGTGGAGACCGCGACTCGGCAAACGTAGTGTGGGACGCCTTCCTGCTAGATGGAGCGACGATCTGCGCAAGGCGGCTGGCAGAGACTGGATGCGTGTAGCCGAAGATCGGGCTAGGTGGCGCGCCTTGGGTGAGGCCTATGTCCAGCAGTGGACTGCCGCGGGCTGATATTGATATTGATATTGAATCCATGACTCCTACTAACAACAGTCAACGGATTTCTTAGAAAGTTCGGGATATGCCGACAGTCGAGTTTATTACGGACTAGGATAATAAAGAACAAAAGAACGTACACAGCTGCGCAGTTTTTACTAATTTTGGCAACTTAAAAAGTACTTTATATTATTAAATTGCTGTCGTTATTGAGAGTGAGTGTAATGCTATATAGAGTGTATCATTGTATGGGATACAAGCTAAACCAACGAAAGCCGAGTGATATCGACGCTTCAGGGAGTATGTCGTTAAATCAAGTGACGTTACATGGAGGTTACGCTGTATATATATATATATATATATATATATATATATATATACATACATACATACATATATATATATATACATATATATACATATATATATATATATATATATATATATATATATATATATATATATATATATAACATGAAATCCAAATCTTTATTTAAGACAAATTAGAAAATTGCGCAGAAACTTAAAAAATTTCAAAAAATATAATAATTATTGCAACTACACATTTGATAGTTCGCTATGGGCTTCGCGCGTTCTAGCTCTCTTTGAACTTCGCGCATTTGACATATATAAACACTGTTTTTGAAATAATTCGAATCGAATTGATTATTCATAACTAAGACAGGACGTCTGTCGGTTCTGCTAGTTAACGATTATTTTTAATTTTTTCAGCGGATTTGCGACTCGGCGGAGCGCTTCTGAGTCCAACAGCCGCACGCCTATGTACTTCCCGGAAGTCGATGTAGACGTCAGAAGCACTCGGTCTAGCAGAAGTGATGAGCCAGATTTTAGGTAAATAAAACTAATTACTCAATATTTTTTTCTTAATAATTATCTCATAATAATATACAATAGTACTAGGTGTACATTTTAGCATATTTTTAATTGAATAAGTTATGTACTGGGTCATCAGTTTCAAGTTTAGGTACAATGGATAGATTTATCGTTGTTTTAATTTTGTGTGTAACATCTCTTTGTATTTGTGTGAAATTTTATTAAAAAAATTAAAACAGTTTTTTTTAATTATATTATTTCTTAAATATTATTTTAATGATTTGATGCATTCGCATTTTAACTTTCAATAGCTGCGCTTCATCTTTCAGTGCCATTTACAAAAGAATCGCATCTGTCTTTCTCTATAACAATTATTATTAAAATTAATAACACACAAATACCAAAAATAACTAGCAATTTCATACGTACATATATAATTATTTTAAGAACTTAATTTTGATAATAAAGTATGTATGTACATATATATTTTGAGTGTTTTTTAATTTTAATTGTGAGTGATTCGTGTGGATCCTAACCCTTAAGTTTTACATGTAAACATATGAAAAAATGTATGTCAGTAAGTAACATTCAAATATTATAGCGTTTATACAAAAATATTGTTTTATGGGACTTCAAAGAAATCCTGTAAATGCATCAAATACTTATACGCCATCTTCGTAGTATTTGTTTACTACTATGTATGAGACGCATGTATTCATAAGTATGGCAACAGCGCGTGCGAAAGAGAAAAAACGTCTTTTGTCGGCAGGTTGCACAAATTGTTTTCATTCGTATTTATCCCTTCCATACGTAAATATTAGGCGACCAAATTAGATTGGTTTGGTTGCAGTTCCTATTGGAATGATAATGATGTCTATTTGAATTAGCAAGATTTTTTGTTGTATAATTTTTGGTGTATATTAAGGACATTTTTAATAAATATTTCATAAAAATAAAAAAAATTTTTCTTCGCCAAATTTAATGTATATCGATAACTGAATATATTACTTAATTTTCTCGGGTAATTAAAAAGTCACGGTGTATACATACATATTGCTTCTGAAGGCAGAGGATTCCCCGTATTTTCTTTAGCTTAGACTCATTTTGTTTTTGTGAACATTCAGTCATATTTAAATATTTGTTGTGAAAAGTTCAATGCTAAATAGAAATGGTACCGGTTAAAAAGAAAGAGCGCAAAAGCGTAAATTTGGACTTTTATTGGAGCAGCGTATTCCCATTACGTTATTATTTAAATATTAAAATAATATTTGTTAAAACAATGAATGTCTCACTACAAAAAAATGGGTGGATGGAAGTAAATATAGAGATTTTGTTTCAGCCACATAAAATCAACAGAAGATATAAGCTCGGGGTACTCGAGCGCCGATAACTCGGGCTCCCTCACTCGCACCGCGTCCGTGGGGGCTTCGGCCCGCGCTCGAGCGAGAGTCGCCCGTACCACAACCGTCACCGCGATCAAACGGCCGCAAGCCGCTGAGGTCTGGTAACATTCGATTTGGAACTTTAAAAACCTCAAGAAAAAGGTGCTTCCACCGAGGCTTCACACATCCGCTGAAGACAAAACATTTATTGCTGTTATATTTTACCTCGACCTCACCGTTTAATGTCCTACGTGGCCTCTCCATTCTATTCCATTCTTATCTCAACCGCACCGATTACTCTCCTTCGTGTCTTCACGTGACATTGGCGAAAACATCTGTGCTATTTTGGCACTATTGAAAACCATTGATTCAAATGAATGAATTACAGTTATAAACTAACTTGGCTTTACTTTAAACGTATAATAAACCATTGAGTTATTAAATCTAACAAACATTATGATATTCATTTATCATTGATAGAATATATCTGCATAATACTTATTCAATTTTAATACCTAAATATTAAGATCAAAGATTGAAAGCAATAAGAAGAACTACACTAGCTTTCTATAATTATTCAGTGTTAGCAAAAATTCCAATTATTTTAAGTTAATTACCCTTAACTTAAATAATTAACCTTTTTTTTTAAATGCTATCACCATAATTTGAAATAATAGAATTTAATTTTAAATTAAAATATTTTAAGTTCGATAAAGAATTCTGTAACATAGTTGAAGTCAAGGTCAAGATAGGAGAAGGAGAAGATTCCTCATTACTTTCCTGTCTTTATAAATCATTTGTTTATATATTAAATCCTGCTGTACTAATTATTGAACCTTGCTTAATTAATGATGAAAAAACATTTTGAAGCAGGTTCAAAAATCCCACTTAGCCAAGTATCATCATTTATAGGACGTATGTAGATTATGAAAGTACTCGAAGGTTTTGAGCTATATTCTAATTGAAATTTAAACGCCTAACATGCTACTACTATGAGTATTATGTTATCAGTATTGCATAAATTTGTTAAGTTCATGTATTTTAGATAATCATATAATTGCATAAATTAATGTTAAGGAATGCGCTTTACGTGTCTATTTTATAATCTCAATGTTTGGTTAATATACATTTATAAACATTGTATGTACAGTACTGCCATAAGATGTTAAAATATGTGAGAAATGTTTAACAATTTATCGTAAATATGTGTTAAATTCGTTCTTATACCATTTTTAAATATGCAGAACATTCAATAGTTTGCGCTTTTATTACTTACTTTAAGCTTTAAAAGATATATCATAAAAAAAGTTATATTAGTGTAATCATATAAGTGTACTAATGACACTTTTTTGAGAAAGTATGAAAATTTGACCATACCTACTTTACTCAATATATTATCATGTGTCAAATAGTGCTTGTCAAAACTTATTGTGTTGATTTATAAAAATGCTAATGTGCATGGTGGTACTGTATTTCTGTATACTACTCTAAGATTTTTTGTATCCTTAAAAAAGCTCTATCCTTAACATACCGTACAATACGTTTTTTTTTATGTAGTGTTAATCGTTATGTAATATTAATACATAATCATTAGAATATATACAATACAAAATTGATACAAAGATGTATGTATGTATTGCAAGCCAAACTGAGGTGATTTATTATGTCTGGATATGTATTATTTACAAAAGCAGGGTAATATTGGTGCTGGTTTATTGTTTTAAACCCATGAAATTATATAAATTTCTAAATATATCTATCAAATTCAATAAATAATAGATAAAAATATAACCAAACCCTGCGTAATTTCTCAATTTATTTTTAGCATTTGTCGTTAATCCTAAAAATCGAATTTAATTTAATATAATTTATATAATATTACAAATACTCCAAAATGCAAGTCGTATATGTGTTTCATTCTCTTTTAACTTTACATATGTAAGTGTTATTTATAATTATAATGCATAATTTATTTATTTCTAATTACTATGAATTTCCAAATATTTTCTCTCATAAATTTCCTAATGCATTTATTACTTTAACATTTATTTTTATTTATTTAGTATATTTATATTTGATTTAGACATAAGAACTTTTTATTTAAAGGGTAACGAAGTTATCATCGAGGAGCTTCAAGACGACAATTCTTATGATTGTTTAAATATACCCCCACTTGTTAGTGTACCATCCCGTCTTTATCTAGCCCACACAAATCCACCATTAATTTACCACTACGTCGGGGATCAAATAAAAGTTATACAAGCACTAGAAAATTATCCTTTAAGTAAAGAATTTTATAGAAATCGTAGTCCTATAGACTACCGGGACCAAACAGGTGAAAATTCCACAATTCATGAAAATCCACAATCTCAATTCAAAGGTGATACAAATTTTTTTTCTGAAAATAATCTAGAAGAATTTAAATTAGAGAAAGATAATACGCAAATTTCTTTTAACATTGAAAATAAAAATGAAGAAATACTAGATAAAATAATTAATTGTAACGAAATCAAAAATGAAAACATAGCAATAACCATAAATCCTGATATGAATCAGAGCGTTAAAGAAAAATGCTCTTCTAACACCGTAAATTTTATTATTAATGAAGGTATAACTGAAGAATATGACAAGAGTCACGATCATATAATGCATAGCAACACTTGATCAACTTTTTAAAATAAAGGAGAACACAACTGTTAATGAAAATTATTCATCTGATGATGAAGCTTCTTTCGCAACACCTAATGATTCTCCCAAAGCAAACAGGAAATATCAGAAAGGTAAATACGGCAAAAATAAAGCTCCACCGCCTCCTAAAATAGAAGATCCAGTTGTATCTGATATAAATGATTTAAAAAACATGCAAAAAGTAGAATCTGCAGGGAAAACAAAAAATATACATGGTCCCAAATCTACAACTAAGGATAACCAACTTGATAACAATGTTATACAAAATGAATTATTCACAATCAATGACGTCATGAATTCTGAACACGAAATAAACAAACGCCGTAAATCAAAATCACCTTTAAGTTTAGCAAAACCGAGTGTTTACGGATTTGGAAAATTATTGCAATTACCTAGTAAGCTAGTCTTTTGGAACAAAACGGATGCTAAATTTTCGGATAATATTTCAATATCTTCTGATGATAAAAGTAGCTCTACATTAGAAAAACCTTTTGATGATCTTGAAAGTCATAATAATATAAATACTCTTATTTCAAGTGAATCAATTGAAAATATATTTCCTTTGCGTAATAAACCCTCTGAACAAGACCAGTCTAGTTATAAAGATGCATCAGATAATGAAAATGAGGTTATGTCACCAGATATTATTGAAAAAAGTGATGTACTTCAAAAACTTATTGAGGCAAAAATTGAAAATCACCCAGAATATAAATCGGTGTCATTACATAGTGAACTTTCAACCACATCGAAAAGCACCGATGTATAGCAAATTTATTCCCTCACTCCTCAATAGCGTCAGTGAAGCAAAACAGTATGTTTATTTTCGTTACATGTGTGTTTTTATTTTGCATGCGATTTTCTGTTGGATTATATAGTTTTTTTACCAAACAGTAACAATATTATTGGAATATATTTTTCCCGATTTTTACTAATAAATTGATTTACTGTACTGTTGTGCCGTGCCATTAATTCCGATTAGTTATTAATATTCAGCTAATAGTTGAAACAAGTCTTATGTATATAACAAAGTTTATGGTATTTTTTGATATACTATATTGTACCCCGCCTAAGACTTACCTGTATATTTCCAGTATTTATGCTTTATTTTGAATGTTACCCTCAAAAGTAATTTCAATTGTAAGTTTATTAACTGCTTGCGCTTTGTTAAATTAGTTTTCAATTTATTTATTTATTTATTTTCAGGCTGTGCTGTCGGCATCTGCTACAATACCTCGCGCAAAAAAATCTAATAAAAGGAAAACGCAATAGGCGAAAACCAATTCAAATAAGTATTATTATGTAAATAGTTAATTTTAAATATTATAAAATAATTGCCTTCGCTTATCGTTTAAATTTAGAGGCAGTTAAAATAAAATTCACATCACAAATATATCCAAAAATCAAAAGTTACTTTTAATTGTATTACGTAACGTTCATTTTATTTATAACCAATTAATTCCAAACTAAAATTAATATTTTAGGACAAAATGTATCATCTACTTACAAGAATGATATCACTGTGATGTCAAAAGGTAATTAAAATCTATGTAACGTTGAACATACATATATTGAAATAGTTATTTAGACGCAGCTGAATAGGAATCTTTCCTATTTATTATTCTGTCCTTTATTTAATATTACAAATATGACTTTTTAGTGAAGGCAAGTTATTTATAAAAAAATAATAGAGTGCTATTTTATTAATTAAAAGCTAAAGTTACCGTTTTATTTATTCGCATGGAATGCGCAAGTGTAAACTGCATTTGTTTATGAGGACTTAAATTAATGCAAGGTTTTGTTATTGAACATTTTGGTCAGTACGCGCTATAGGTTATATACGCTGGTCCAATCAGGAAATAATATATAAAAATATGCCAAATATAATTCAAGTTCTCCATAGCTGTTAAAAATATCTCTTCATGATAGATAGTTATAAATTAATGAATTAGATCTGATTTCTTCTGAAAATTCTAATTTAATATAATTATGGTGTGATTTAGTAAATTTTAAGAAGATATGTAAAATTATCCTTATTACAATGGTTGTCAGTATTGAAAATGTCCGTATTAAAAGGACTCGATACAAAATGCTATAGTCGTTTAAGTTTGACGTGAAATATTTGAAAAATTAGTTTTTATAATATATTATTTTTTAATTGTTTTTACATTAAAGTAGAAATATATATAATACAATAAATAAAATTGAAAACACGTCGATTTTAAATTGTAGTGTTTGTAATGAGATTCGCCTTTGTGAATTATAAATAACAAAAAAACTATCTTAAAGAATCGCTTTAAAATTGTTGGTGGTTTGTATGGTAATATCAAAAGAATAAAATTAGTCAAAATAACTTTTACTCACACATCACGCCTCATTACATGCCATATACAATCTGGTATATACAATGTTTTGGCGTGATGCGTGTACGTAGGCAGCTGCGCGCACATTAACTGTGTTTAAATTATGTCTGTAGCTATACTTATAGCTATAGATATATCTTAAGTATTAGAATGTTGCTGACGTGAATCCATAGATTGTATCCCTACCCAGAGTCGTGTAACGGGGCTATAGAAGTTTTCAATAATAGCAACTTCACTAACATACAAATAATGAACTTATAAGGTCCATATGGTTCTCGTCCTAAAAATTTTACAACACCGTCATGAGCATGTTTTTTATTTGAGCATAGTAATTGATTTATATCTTAATTGAATCGCCGAAATGTATGACGCTCATAACTTCAGAAGAACTGCACAAAATTAGATAATTATTTTTTATTGTGTCTGTTATTATCAGGACAAGGTATAAAAGATAATTTTCAAAAAATTGTACGAAAAGACGTAAAAAACAAATTTACTCATTTCCGTCATTTTAAAACGCAATATAAATATAATATTGATATTATTTCATTTTTTTGATACACAACCTATGCGAAGCCAACAGTTGGAACATGAACCCATATCTGATTTATATCTGTATTTTTATTTTAAGGTAATTCTAGTCTAATGTAGTAATTGAGTTTTTTTATAGTAATATGCTTGCTTCACAAATGTTATAAAGCAGGTTATCCTTGGAATTTCTCTTGTTAATTTAATTTATAACTAAGAAATTTGTCACAGAACCACAATCATGAACGTAACTCTTCCAGTTCACAAACTAAAGTGGCAATGCTCTGGTCACATTTGCTAGAGAACTGACAACCGTTGTAGTAGACAACTGCTGGAGTGGAGCAGTGGACTGTCACCAGCTGATGTTTAAAAAATACTGATCTTTTTTTCAGAGAGTTCCTTATCTGTTTATGTAAGACTAGTAAAATTTAAGATGTAATTAATGTCTCAAATATATTACTAGTTGAGGTGCTTTGTATTATACATTTTTGTGTTTTTTACTTGTTTGTTATATATAAATTTAATATCTGTATTTTAAATAGTGTGTGCAGTGCTTCCTCGAAAATAATAAGGGTGCAAGCTCTTAATGTGCACAAATGTACAGCTTACTTACAATTTGTTTGATTAAAAATGAAAAAGTATATAAATTGTTTATTTATAAGATCGTGTTTACTGTAATTATATAAATTTTGGTAAATGACTTTTCAGTCACATTGCAGTTTTGGGTATGAATAAATAAATTAAAGAAGTGGTCGTTCATGACTTTTATTTAATAAATATATTACACTCTTTAAACACCTTTATATACTACCACTTTTACATTTTAGTACATCCATTATATATTTGCCATAATCACTTTTATACTCATTGTTCATTATTTGACTTTCTAACAATTTGAAAGATTCATCATCCCATACAATTACCCAATATAATAGAGAAAATAATTTGTGATAACTTTTTTCATTGGTGCTAGATTCTATTATTTGTAGTTTAGGTAAATTACTTATGATGCTCAACAATTTTGGTTTTAGTACAATATTAAAAAGTCTATTATTTGTCACTGCAAATTTGTGAATTACGTCAATAGTATGTGCACTTATTACTTGTTCTAGCAAAATATCAGGTAAGTTCTCTAGCCATTTTTTGTAGGATTCCCTGGTATGAAAATCCCTTAATTTGTCATCAATAGCAATTTCACATAACAAAGTGAATATCTGTTCTTTAACAAATCTAGATGTATGTTTATTAAAGTAAGTACAAACTATTTTATCAAAAAGTGTCTTGATGATATTTAAAGATATAATAGAACTAATTACTTCCTTTGAAAATATCATTCTTACTGTTTTTAACACTACAACATTGATACTGCTTTCAGAACAATTGCCAAAAATCTTTTCTATATAATTTAAAACAGGTAGCATTTGATGGTTTTGATTTTTCACATTTACATGTGAATTCAGTTCTATAAACAAATTACAAATTTCCAAGTTTTCTACAACTAATTTGGGATCAGTGATTACATTCTCAAATTGTGAGTCATTGTTTTTTGGCAACTTTGATCGCATATTAGTTACATAAGGGAATGATTGGACAAAATGTTGGCTAAATAGAGCTTTGTTCTTTTGACAAAACATATTCTGGATCATACAACTTGAATTGTTTTTATGAAAATTATTTACAAGATTCCACAGCAAAGATATTACTTCAAGAGTATGTTTAAGCAATATTGCTGCATCTTCAGTTATAACAGTTTCAATGGTTTTTTTTTCTAGTTTTACATTAGGACATGCTTCAAGCCAGATGTGAAAGATTAAATTCATTAGATCGTCTATATATATTCCAAACTGTTTTACCTCATCAAGTGGTACTGTGTTTTGTTGACTTTTAGATGAGAATCCTGGCATACTACAAACCGTTGTATAAATTGGATTAAATAATGGAAAAGTGTTTTCTATTGTATCATCAAATATGTGTGTTGTTTTGTTGATCAAATGATTTTTCTTATAAAACTCATGAAATTCTGAAAATTTTTGCAAAAACTGCTGCAGACGATGAAACACTTTGACCCTCCATTTTACACTAGTGATTTGACTGTTCAAATTTACAGTCAAAGTTCTTCTTACATTTGAATCAAATTTTGATTTAGATATCATATCTAAAAAGTTAGGAATAATCTTATAAAAGTCATGGGCTATCAATCTCGGAGTGTCTAGGAGTAAAATATCAAGGAAGAGCAATGAGTCTTCCTGAATTCTGTTATCAATGTGTGTCATAGCACTTCTCAAGTAAGTGGATAAAATATTGAAGAATGGCTCTATTTTCTCAAACTCCACATTCGATAAAATTATTTGCAAAACCTTGAGTGATTCACGTCTGACCTGAAAAATTAAATTAAATAAAAGATTAAAAATAAGAATAATAACCATATCCACTTATCAATGATATATCATCAAACTAATAACATGATGCAGGGCCATCAATTTGATGACATTTTTATTTAAAGATCTTTGTTTATAAGTTTCAAATTTTTTAACAGCCTTTTAAACTTCTCTAATTTTTACGAAACTTTGACAGAATTCTCGGGACACAAGATAAACAAATTACCAGTATTATATTTTAGTTAAAAGTCCCAGGTTTGTGTTTTAATTATTTTTTAGTTTTTGGTATTACTGATGATTTAAGATAAAACCGTTTACTTAAAAGCTTTTTTACCTATTGTTTGTCAATATGATAATGTATTATATTACTTATTTATAAACAAAATAATGGCTCTCCAGAACACAGAAAACCCTGAGTGATTTTCATGGTGTGCCATTAATTTTGTACATATTAATTTTTAAGGGCAAGAAAGAAAGAAAAATTTTAAAGTTGGATTTTCCTTAATGTCCATTCTGAAAACACCGTCCATATTAGCCAATTCTACCAAGTTACATTTTACCTTAGCCTTTATTTTACCATCATAATAATAAAACTTTATACTCCACCATATTTTACATTATACTATTAAAATATATATATATGGTTTTACTAATAGAAGTCAATCAAACAGTAATTGGCATATATTATTCATCATTTGTTGCTGTGCTTGGTCTTAGACTGTATTACAGCAAATAGTTGCCATTCCCTGTCAGATATTTTTCTAAGCTTCATGTATTAAGTGGTATCTTTTTACATTTAATAAAAAAATAGTGTTATTTATATAATCAATTAGTTGAAAATCGATTATTATTAAGAAAATCGATTAATATTAATCATAAGAAAAATAATTATCGGTTTATTTCCATACCAAACTGTAAATGAAATTACGACCACATCCTGCACACCTCCTCTAGAATTCTAAATTTCGAAGTTGGTAAATTATTGTGAAGCTGATTAATTCACAGACGAAGTAGGACTACGTTTTTAGTTTGTTAATAATTCGTGAATCATAAAACATTATTATTTTTATCTTATACGGTTGGTTTACTTTTTATGTTAGATTTTAATTGATTAGGTTAAGAAACCTTTGGAATTGTGTGTATAAAGATATTAAAGTAATTTAAATATAATGCAAAAAACCGGTGCAACAAGATACCAAAAATTTCTCAAAGCAGAGAAAGCAAAAACTAAATTGAAGGGCAAGAAAGAGTTGCCGAAAGGTACTAATGTTACGAAAACACATTTCAAAGTGAAGAAAATTGTTATTAAAGAACAACTTAAAAAACATGGACAAACTGAAGCTTTATCTTCTAAAAAACTTAATGCAAAAGAATTACTGTCTAGACTCAGTCATTTCAACACTAATACTAGAACGGAAGCATTAAATGGTTTGAAGGAACTTATTACAATGTATCCAGACTCAATGGAACACAGTCTTGGCCAGTTTATTCATAGCATCACTCCTATGATTTTGAATGTTGAAAAAGTGGTGAGTAATAAAATTCCATCACTTAAAAATTTTCATCAGGTGGTGGTTGATTGTGCACTAGAGAAATAGTTTGATTTATATAGAGAGATCAATACCCATTATAACGATTTTAACACTGGTCTCTAGGCTTCTAGCAGGTATATAATTAACATATTGTCAATACATAGGATTTAGTTCCAAATCAGTATCAAAGTTTAACTTTACTGTTACTTCAAAGTGAATTGTGCTCCTTTCCAAATGGACCTGTAGGACATAAAAACGCCTTTAACTAACATCGAAACAATAATACCTAGTAATAATGTCCACCTTATGTCTCAATTGCCATTTCTTTAGCTTTTATTTATTCATTCCATCAATTAAGGCCTCGGTTAATAAAGCAAAATTGCTAATGGTTAAGAATATATTAGCCTTTCCTTGTATTAATATACAGGGCTTAAACATGTAGTATATCCACTTAATACATGAAGCTTAGAAAAATATCTGACAGGGAATGGCAACTATTTGCTGTAATACAGTCTAAGACCAAGCACAGCAACAAATGATGAATAATATATGCCAATTACTGTTTGATTGACTTCTATTAGTAAAACCATATATATATATTTTAATAGTATAATGTAAAATATGGTGGAGTATAAAGTTTTATTATTATGATGGTAAAATAAAGGCTAAGGTAAAATGTAACTTGGTAGAATTGGCTAATATGGACGGTGTTTTCAGAATGGACATTAAGGAAAATCCAACTTTAAAATTTTTCTTTCTTTCTTGCCCTTAAAAATTAATATGTACAAAATTAATGGCACACCATGAAAATCACTCAGGGTTTTCTGTGTTCTGGAGAGCCATTATTTTGTTTATAAATAAGTAATATAATACATTATCATATTGACAAACAATAGGTAAAAAAGCTTTTAAGTAAACGGTTTTATCTTAAATCATCAGTAATACCAAAAACTAAAAAATAATTAAAACACAAACCTGGGACTTTTAACTAAAATATAATACTGGTAATTTGTTTATCTTGTGTCCCGAGAATTCTGTCAAAGTTTCGTAAAAATTAGAGAAGTTTAAAAGGCTGTTAAAAAATTTGAAACTTATAAACAAAGATCTTTAAATAAAAATGTCATCAAATTGATGGCCCTGCATCATGTTATTAGTTTGATGATATATCATTGATAAGTGGATATGGTTATTATTCTTATTTTTAATCTTTTATTTAATTTAATTTTTCAGGTCAGACGTGAATCACTCAAGGTTTTGCAAATAATTTTATCGAATGTGGAGTTTGAGAAAATAGAGCCATTCTTCAATATTTTATCCACTTACTTGAGAAGTGCTATGACACACATTGATAACAGAATTCAGGAAGACTCATTGCTCTTCCTTGATATTTTACTCCTAGACACTCCGAGATTGATAGCCCATGACTTTTATAAGATTATTCCTAACTTTTTAGATATGATATCTAAATCAAAATTTGATTCAAATGTAAGAAGAACTTTGACTGTAAATTTGAACAGTCAAATCACTAGTGTAAAATGGAGGGTCAAAGTGTTTCATCGTCTGCAGCAGTTTTTGCAAAAATTTTCAGAATTTCATGAGTTTTATAAGAAAAATCATTTGATCAACAAAACAACACACATATTTGATGATACAATAGAAAACACTTTTCCATTATTTAATCCAATTTATACAACGGTTTGTAGTATGCCAGGATTCTCATCTAAAAGTCAACAAAACACAGTACCACTTGATGAGGTAAAACAGTTTGGAATATATATAGACGATCTAATGAATTTAATCTTTCACATCTGGCTTGAAGCATGTCCTAATGTAAAACTAGAAAAAAAAACCATTGAAACTGTTATAACTGAAGATGCAGCAATATTGCTTAAACATACTCTTGAAGTAATATCTTTGCTGTGGAATCTTGTAAATAATTTTCATAAAAACAATTCAAGTTGTATGATCCAGAATATGTTTTGTCAAAAGAACAAAGCTCTATTTAGCCAACATTTTGTCCAATCATTCCCTTATGTAACTAATATGCGATCAAAGTTGCCAAAAAACAATGACTCACAATTTGAGAATGTAATCACTGATCCCAAATTAGTTGTAGAAAACTTGGAAATTTGTAATTTGTTTATAGAACTGAATTCACATGTAAATGTGAAAAATCAAAACCATCAAATGCTACCTGTTTTAAATTATATAGAAAAGATTTTTGGCAATTGTTCTGAAAGCAGTATCAATGTTGTAGTGTTAAAAACAGTAAGAATGATATTTTCAAAGGAAGTAATTAGTTCTATTATATCTTTAAATATCATCAAGACACTTTTTGATAAAATAGTTTGTACTTACTTTAATAAACATACATCTAGATTTGTTAAAGAACAGATATTCACTTTGTTATGTGAAATTGCTATTGATGACAAATTAAGGGATTTTCATACCAGGGAATCCTACAAAAAATGGCTAGAGAACTTACCTGATATTTTGCTAGAACAAGTAATAAGTGCACATACTATTGACGTAATTCACAAATTTGCAGTGACAAATAATAGACTTTTTAATATTGTACTAAAACCAAAATTGTTGAGCATCATAAGTAATTTACCTAAACTACAAATAATAGAATCTAGCACCAATGAAAAAAGTTATCACAAATTATTTTCTCTATTATATTGGGTAATTGTATGGGATGATGAATCTTTCAAATTGTTAGAAAGTCAAATAATGAACAATGAGTATAAAAGTGATTATGGCAAATATATAATGGATGTACTAAAATGTAAAAGTGGTAGTATATAAAGGTGTTTAAAGAGTGTAATATATTTATTAAATAAAAGTCATGAACGACCACTTCTTTAATTTATTTATTCATACCCAAAACTGCAATGTGACTGAAAAGTCATTTACCAAAATTTATATAATTACAGTAAACACGATCTTATAAATAAACAATTTATATACTTTTTCATTTTTAATCAAACAAATTGTAAGTAAGCTGTACATTTGTGCACATTAAGAGCTTGCACCCTTATTATTTTCGAGGAAGCACTGCACACACTATTTAAAATACAGATATTAAATTTATATATAACAAACAAGTAAAAAACACAAAAATGTATAATACAAAGCACCTCAACTAGTAATATATTTGAGACATTAATTACATCTTAAATTTTACTAGTCTTACATAAACAGATAAGGAACTCTCTGAAAAAAAGATCAGTATTTTTTAAACATCAGCTGGTGACAGTCCACTGCTCCACTCCAGCAGTTGTCTACTACAACGGTTGTCAGTTCTCTAGCAAATGTGACCAGAGCATTGCCACTTTAGTTTGTGAACTGGAAGAGTTACGTTCATGATTGTGGTTCTGTGACAAATTTCTTAGTTATAAATTAAATTAACAAGAGAAATTCCAAGGATAACCTGCTTTATAACATTTGTGAAGCAAGCATATTACTATAAAAAAACTCAATTACTACATTAGACTAGAATTACCTTAAAATAAAAATACAGATATAAATCAGATATGGGTTCATGTTCCAACTGTTGGCTTCGCATAGGTTGTGTATCAAAAAAATGAAATAATATCAATATTATATTTATATTGCGTTTTAAAATGACGGAAATGAGTAAATTTGTTTTTTACGTCTTTTCGTACAATTTTTTGAAAATTATCTTTTATACCTTGTCCTGATAATAACAGACACAATAAAAAATAATTATCTAATTTTGTGCAGTTCTTCTGAAGTTATGAGCGTCATACATTTCGGCGATTCAATTAAGATATAAATCAATTACTATGCTCAAATAAAAAACATGCTCATGACGGTGTTGTAAAATTTTTAGGACGAGAACCATATGGACCTTATAAGTTCATTATTTGTATGTTAGTGAAGTTGCTATTATTGAAAACTTCTATAGCCCCGTTACACGACTCTGGGTAGGGATACAATCTATGGATTCACGTCAGCAACATTCTAATACTTAAGATATATCTATAGCTATAAGTATAGCTACAGACATAATTTAAACACAGTTAATGTGCGCGCAGCTGCCTACGTACACGCATCACGCCAAAACATTGTATATACCAGATTGTATATGGCATGTAATGAGGCGTGATGTGTGAGTAAAAGTTATTTTGACTAATTTTATTCTTTTGATATTACCATACAAACCACCAACAATTTTAAAGCGATTCTTTAAGATAGTTTTTTTGTTATTTATAATTCACAAAGGCGAATCTCATTACAAACACTACAATTTAAAATCGACGTGTTTTCAATTTTATTTATTGTATTATATATATTTCTACTTTAATGTAAAAACAATTAAAAAATAATATATTATAAAAACTAATTTTTCAAATATTTCACGTCAAACTTAAACGACTATAGCATTTTGTATCGAGTCCTTTTAATACGGACATTTTCAATACTGACAACCATTGTAATAAGGATAATTTTACATATCTTCTTAAAATTTACTAAATCACACCATAATTATATTAAATTAGAATTTTCAGAAGAAATCAGATCTAATTCATTAATTTATAACTATCTATCATGAAGAGATATTTTTAACAGCTATGGAGAACTTGAATTATATTTGGCATATTTTTATATATTATTTCCTGATTGGACCAGCGTATATAACCTATAGCGCGTACTGACCAAAATGTTCAATAACAAAACCTTGCATTAATTTAAGTCCTCATAAACAAATGCAGTTTACACTTGCGCATTCCATGCGAATAAATAAAACGGTAACTTTAGCTTTTAATTAATAAAATAGCACTCTATTATTTTTTTATAAATAACTTGCCTTCACTAAAAAGTCATATTTGTAATATTAAATAAAGGACAGAATAATAAATAGGAAAGATTCCTATTCAGCTGCGTCTAAATAACTATTTCAATATATGTATGTTCAACGTTACATAGATTTTAATTACCTTTTGACATCACAGTGATATCATTCTTGTAAGTAGATGATACATTTTGTCCTAAAATATTAATTTTAGTTTGGAATTAATTGGTTATAAATAAAATGAACGTTACGTAATACAATTAAAAGTAACTTTTGATTTTTGGATATATTTGTGATCTGAATTTTATTTTAACTGCCTCTAAATTTAAACGATAAGCGAAGGCAATTATTTTATAATATTTAAAATTAACTATTTACATAATAATACTTATTTGAATTGGTTTTCGCCTATTGCGTTTTCCTTTTATTAGATTTTTTTGCGCGAGGTATTGTAGCAGATGCCGACAGCACAGCCTGAAAATAAATAAATAAATAAATTGAAAACTAATTTAACAAAGCGCAAGCAGTTAATAAACTTACAATTGAAATTACTTTTGAGGGTAACATTCAAAATAAAGCATAAATACTGGAAATATACAGGTAAGTCTTAGGCGGGGTACAATATAGTATATCAAAAAATACCATAAACTTTGTTATATACATAAGACTTGTTTCAACTATTAGCTGAATATTAATAACTAATCGGAATTAATGGCACGGCACAACAGTACAGTAAATCAATTTATTAGTAAAAATCGGGAAAAATATATTCCAATAATATTGTTACTGTTTGGTAAAAAAACTATATAATCCAACAGAAAATCGCATGCAAAATAAAAACACACATGTAACGAAAATAAACATACTGTTTTGCTTCACTGACGCTATTGAGGAGTGAGGGAATAAATTTGCTATACATCGGTGCTTTTCGATGTGGTTGAAAGTTCACTATGTAATGACACCGATTTATATTCTGGGTGATTTTCAATTTTTGCCTCAATAAGTTTTTGAAGTACATCACTTTTTTCAATAATATCTGGTGACATAACCTCATTTTCATTATCTGATGCATCTTTATAACTAGACTGGTCTTGTTCAGAGGGTTTATTACGCAAAGGAAATATATTTTCAATTGATTCACTTGAAATAAGAGTATTTATATTATTATGACTTTCAAGATCATCAAAAGGTTTTTCTAATGTAGAGCTACTTTTATCATCAGAAGATATTGAAATATTATCCGAAAATTTAGCATCCGTTTTGTTCCAAAAGACTAGCTTACTAGGTAATTGCAATAATTTTCCAAATCCGTAAACACTCGGTTTTGCTAAACTTAAAGGTGATTTTGATTTACGGCGTTTGTTTATTTCGTGTTCAGAATTCATGACGTCATTGATTGTGAATAATTCATTTTGTATAACATTGTTATCAAGTTGGTTATCCTTAGTTGTAGATTTGGGACCATGTATATTTTTTGTTTTCCCTGCAGATTCTACTTTTTGCATGTTTTTTAAATCATTTATATCAGATACAACTGGATCTTCTATTTTAGGAGGCGGTGGAGCTTTATTTTTGCCGTATTTACCTTTCTGATATTTCCTGTTTGCTTTGGGAGAATCATTAGGTGTTGCGAAAGAAGCTTCATCATCAGATGAATAATTTTCATTAACAGTTGTGTTCTCCTTTATTTTAAAAAGTTGATCAAGTGTTGCTATGCATTATATGATCGTGACTCTTGTCATATTCTTCAGTTATACCTTCATTAATAATAAAATTTACGGTGTTAGAAGAGCATTTTTCTTTAACGCTCTGATTCATATCAGGATTTATGGTTATTGCTATGTTTTCATTTTTGATTTCGTTACAATTAATTATTTTATCTAGTATTTCTTCATTTTTATTTTCAATGTTAAAAGAAATTTGCGTATTATCTTTCTCTAATTTAAATTCTTCTAGATTATTTTCAGAAAAAAAATTTGTATCACCTTTGAATTGAGATTGTGGATTTTCATGAATTGTGGAATTTTCACCTGTTTGGTCCCGGTAGTCTATAGGACTACGATTTCTATAAAATTCTTTACTTAAAGGATAATTTTCTAGTGCTTGTATAACTTTTATTTGATCCCCGACGTAGTGGTAAATTAATGGTGGATTTGTGTGGGCTAGATAAAGACGGGATGGTACACTAACAAGTGGGGGTATATTTAAACAATCATAAGAATTGTCGTCTTGAAGCTCCTCGATGATAACTTCGTTACCCTTTAAATAAAAAGTTCTTATGTCTAAATCAAATATAAATATACTAAATAAATAAAAATAAATGTTAAAGTAATAAATGCATTAGGAAATTTATGAGAGAAAATATTTGGAAATTCATAGTAATTAGAAATAAATAAATTATGCATTATAATTATAAATAACACTTACATATGTAAAGTTAAAAGAGAATGAAACACATATACGACTTGCATTTTGGAGTATTTGTAATATTATATAAATTATATTAAATTAAATTCGATTTTTAGGATTAACGACAAATGCTAAAAATAAATTGAGAAATTACGCAGGGTTTGGTTATATTTTTATCTATTATTTATTGAATTTGATAGATATATTTAGAAATTTATATAATTTCATGGGTTTAAAACAATAAACCAGCACCAATATTACCCTGCTTTTGTAAATAATACATATCCAGACATAATAAATCACCTCAGTTTGGCTTGCAATACATACATACATCTTTGTATCAATTTTGTATTGTATATATTCTAATGATTATGTATTAATATTACATAACGATTAACACTACATAAAAAAAAACGTATTGTACGGTATGTTAAGGATAGAGCTTTTTTAAGGATACAAAAAATCTTAGAGTAGTATACAGAAATACAGTACCACCATGCACATTAGCATTTTTATAAATCAACACAATAAGTTTTGACAAGCACTATTTGACACATGATAATATATTGAGTAAAGTAGGTATGGTCAAATTTTCATACTTTCTCAAAAAAGTGTCATTAGTACACTTATATGATTACACTAATATAACTTTTTTTATGATATATCTTTTAAAGCTTAAAGTAAGTAATAAAAGCGCAAACTATTGAATGTTCTGCATATTTAAAAATGGTATAAGAACGAATTTAACACATATTTACGATAAATTGTTAAACATTTCTCACATATTTTAACATCTTATGGCAGTACTGTACATACAATGTTTATAAATGTATATTAACCAAACATTGAGATTATACAATAGACACGTAAAGCGCATTCCTTAACATTAATTTATGCAATTATATGATTATCTAAAATACATGAACTTAACAAATTTATGCAATACTGATAACATAATACTCATAGTAGTAGCATGTTAGGCGTTTAAATTTCAATTAGAATATAGCTCAAAACCTTCGAGTACTTTCATAATCTACATACGTCCTATAAATGATGATACTTGGCTAAGTGGGATTTTTGAACCTGCTTCAAAATGTTTTTTCATCATTAATTAAGCAAGGTTCAATAATTAGTACAGCAGGATTTAATATATAAACAAATGATTTATAAAGACAGGAAAGTAATGAGGAATCTTCTCCTTCTCCTATCTTGACCTTGACTTCAACTATGTTACAGAATTCTTTATCGAACTTAAAATATTTTAATTTAAAATTAAATTCTATTATTTCAAATTATGGTGATAGCATTTAAAAAAAAAGGTTAATTATTTAAGTTAAGGGTAATTAACTTAAAATAATTGGAATTTTTGCTAACACTGAATAATTATAGAAAGCTAGTGTAGTTCTTCTTATTGCTTTCAATCTTTGATCTTAATATTTAGGTATTAAAATTGAATAAGTATTATGCAGATATATTCTATCAATGATAAATGAATATCATAATGTTTGTTAGATTTAATAACTCAATGGTTTATTATACGTTTAAAGTAAAGCCAAGTTAGTTTATAACTGTAATTCATTCATTTGAATCAATGGTTTTCAATAGTGCCAAAATAGCACAGATGTTTTCGCCAATGTCACGTGAAGACACGAAGGAGAGTAATCGGTGCGGTTGAGATAAGAATGGAATAGAATGGAGAGGCCACGTAGGACATTAAACGGTGAGGTCGAGGTAAAATATAACAGCAATAAATGTTTTGTCTTCAGCGGATGTGTGAAGCATCGGTGGAAGCACCTTTTTCTTGAGGCTTTTAAAGTTCCAAATCGAATGTTACCAGACCTCAGCGGCTTGCGGCCGTTTGATCGCGGTGACGGTTGTGGTACGGGCGACTCTCGCTCGAGCGCGGGCCGAAGCCCCCACGGACGCGGTGCGAGTGAGGGAGCCCGAGTTATCGGCGCTCGAGTACCCCGAGCTTATATCTTCTGTTGATTTTATGTGGCTGAAACAAAATCTCTATATTTACTTCCATCCACCCATTTTTTTGTAGTGAGACATTCATTGTTTTAACAAATATTATTTTAATATTTAAATAATAACGTAATGGGAATACGCTGCTCCAATAAAAGTCCAAATTTACGCTTTTGCGCTCTTTCTTTTTAACCGGTACCATTTCTATTTAGCATTGAACTTTTCACAACAAATATTTAAATATGACTGAATGTTCACAAAAACAAAATGAGTCTAAGCTAAAGAAAATACGGGGAATCCTCTGCCTTCAGAAGCAATATGTATGTATACACCGTGACTTTTTAATTACCCGAGAAAATTAAGTAATATATTCAGTTATCGATATACATTAAATTTGGCGAAGAAAAATTTTTTTTATTTTTATGAAATATTTATTAAAAATGTCCTTAATATACACCAAAAATTATACAACAAAAAATCTTGCTAATTCAAATAGACATCATTATCATTCCAATATGAACTGCATCCAAACCAATCTAATTTGGTCGCGTAATATTTACGTATGGAAGGGATAAATACGAATGAAAACAATTTGTGCAACCTGCCGACAAAAGACGTTTTTTCTCTTTCGCACGCGCTGTTGCCA
>JASFAT010004481.1:0-20689 GCA_031353405.1 Baronia brevicornis
TGAATACAACTAAATGAGTAATATATACGCAGTCGATTATAGTAAATAAAATTACCAAACGCGATATTTTGTTTTATTTTGTAGAGGTGCACGGATCGTGGTAAGGAGGGGCCGCTTACGGTCGGCCCTAGAAAAAGGATAGGATAGTATTTAATTTAAAAGACTTATTTTTAATGCGACCTCCATAACATACCAAAAATAATTAAATATTTTGATCATTATTATATAGTACCTGTCTATCTATGACTGAAACTTTTTTGCGTTATGATTATCTCGTAGACGCAGGTAGGTTGAGCTATTTCTAAATTAAATCTCATCCAAATAATAATATATCACATTATAATCCCATGGTTCGCATTTGTCGCCTATACAATAAATATATTAATTGATTACAGTACAACAACATTCGATATTTTCAATATTAAAATACACAAGCATCAAGCAACATAGATCTTTAGCGGCCGATAAATCACACGTGAGATTATTGTTATCCTTCATTTTTATTTTCTGTTTAATTTTATTATCTTTCATTGTAATATAAGTATGAATAGGTAACCCTTATTGTAATTATAATGTAGCCATGCTACGCGCAAATCTTAACACTTAGCCAACCGAACGGGAAGATCTCCCCGTTATCAAATAAGTCGGTGCACGACCAAACGGGGAGATCTCCCCTTGTGAAAAAAGTCAGTACACGACCAAACGGGGAAAAATAAGTCAGTGCAGGTCTAAGCGGGGAAATTAAGTTCTTTACTTAAATATTTTTCAGATTTTTTTATTCAAATAGTACCATTCGCATTGCGAAAAATACGAAGAAAAGAAAATAATGAAAAATGACAGCGAAGACTCGCCCGAACCCGGTGGAAATCGGACAGTTCACTATGGTGCGCACGGTCGGCTAAGTGTTAAGAGTTAGTGTCCGGGCGTTAATAAGTTTATATTATTTAATTGATAGAAAGTATAATGTTATAATACATATATAACTATATAATGTGTAGTTTAATTGAACAGTGCTCACCCGCATGTGGGGAGGGCCACGTTCAGATTTGACCGTGAACTGCACAGTCAGGTTACGCTTTAGCGCCAGCTCGTGCACAAGTGATACTGGAGACTTCACTTCCGAATTCATTATGTCAGAGCTTGCATCACCTGAAAACATTATGATTTCACTATTATCAATCGAACCAGATGTTAAGTTCTCAACAGCGCCATCTGCGGGATGTTGTGTGCATTAATACGTCCCACAATATCCTAGTGGACAGTCGGGCTCAGTATTGATGAAACTGGGAAGTTTGGAGCCCTTTCTGCTGGATGGTGCTGCTCCCGCACGGGTTAACTCCAATAAACGGACGGCCAGCGACGGACCCAACGTAGGCATAGGTTCAGCCATATCTCGACGACGCGAAATCATTAAAGGACGCCCAAAAACCACTTTGAACAGCGGCACCTAAGGCCGGGGGGCGGTTGCCCCATTGAGTTGCTGCACGAGCAGTGGGGTTCATCCCCGAGGCTCTATCCCACACCTCTGCGCGGGATGTGGACGTCCCCGATTGATTCCAATAACGTATGTTAGACGACCTACGAGCCCTCTCTTACCTTGCAACCGCCGAGTAAAACACACGTCTGTTCGAAGCTACTTTTAATTTCACCTGTCTATGCCCCGAGTGCGACACCAGACTGAAGAAGGCAAGCGATAGAGTCGAATAGAAAAGACTACAACTCGCCTTACTATCAATAAGGGACATCTTATTAAGGCCTTGTATTACTATACGTAATTCATAATAACATAGTAAATACAAAAATCTTACTACATAAGGAAACCTTTCCAAATTAAAATAACGAAAGAAAGAGAGGGGATGCGGTTACTAACTATTTTAATAAAATATGAGTTATGTAATTGTATTAGTGACACATTAAGAAAAAATGACCACCTTCCCCTAAAGATGATATAATTGTGCCAATCAATAAATATCTGTTTTCTTGCTAGTCTGCATGCATACAGCCCTAATTGGTATTGCTAAAACGTGACTAAATACTACATAATAGTTAATTAGGAAAGCGTTTAAAATTTTAAATGACGATAGATCTAGATCAGGGGTTGCCAAACTTTTTTGATCATCGATACTTATAGAATTTTTCGAAAACTCCATCGATCCAAAAAAGTAGTTTTCATTTAATTAAAATATAACTATCTATTAGTGTTTGTTCGTTTATTTTATGATTTTAATCTTTTAATAAAGTGATTTTACACCGTTACACAATAGTTTTATAAAAAATATTTTAATTTTGAAATTTAAATACCTTAATATTCATTAAAAAAAATCGGCAATCAAGGAAAGGGCTGGACGAAAAAAGCTAAAGGATAATTCGACTGGAAAAATTTACTGAACCAGGCCTTAGCCTCAGTCCACCCGCGGCTGTAATGCCTTGTCGATGAATATTCATTAAATAATAAGTAAAAATAATATAATAAGTAAAGTTTATTGCTTCTTAATCAATAGGATGGATGTGCCTGATATTTTTTGTTTCACATATCTTAAAATTTTCAGATAAGAACTTGTGTTAATATATAGGGGTCGATTTTTAGACCTCGTTGACCCCGAAAAACAGATTTTATTTATGTCGACCCCTGGGAAACCGATTTGGTCGATATCGACCACTTTGGCAATCCCTAGTTTAGATGGAACTTTTTAAAATAGTAATGATTTCCAATTAATAGTAAGGACGCACTTCTAGTGCCATCTAGTTGTTAACAGGAATGTTATCCCTGCAAAATATATAAAATACTTAATGACCATTATCAGCTTCAGGTTCCGGCTGCGTGGGACGTAGGTCTTGTAGTGCTCGCGCCGCAGCGTCATGTCTAGCTGCCTGAGGCGTACCTCCCTCACCCAGCCACGCCCTACCTCCTACGACAACGCGAACCCTGGAAGGAAACACACATACGTACATATAGTCACGCCTGTTTCCCGTAGGGTTAGGCAGAGACCACAGATCTCCGTCTGCTACGATTTTAGCACACTTTCCTTGCTTCCTCCACACTCATCACTCTCCTCATCTAAGCTATTTAAGGTTAAGTGTACTCTTGACTTAGCCTTTCCTATAAATTTCGGCAATTTGGTCACGGTATGTTTTTCTTGGTCCATGCACATACGCAACGTAAATTTCTTTTACCAATCGTCTTTCATCCATGATCTCTATGTACTCAAACCGCCTAAGCAACCCTTTCTTAACTTTTGTCACGACAACTTTTACTTCACATCGCTATATTTTTAAATTTTATTCTAGTGGTATAGTAAAACCCGATGATGTGTGCTCGAATGACCTGGTTTTAACCGACCTTTGTGATTGTGATATTTCATAATTTATATATGCTCTCATCGCTTAGCTAACTGTAGCCTAACTGTAGTGATTGATCGCTGTTCTATTAACGATTTGGATGTCTACTCCGGCAATCACGTAAAGTTTTAATGCTGTGTTTAATTTCTACCAAATAAGTTTTTTTAAACTTCCCGAAGTAGAACGTGTATATATTTGAGTTCGAGGTTCTAAGTTGAAAAAAAATATTTCTTCTTGATAAACACCTATTTTTACTGATCTCTTATCTTTTTTCGATAACCTCTATACTCAAAGACTGTATAGTTTATTGCTCTTAAAACTGTAATGACAAATTGAAAAACTGATTCTGAAGGATTGATTTTGTAATTTTAATTCGTCAAGATGGGCGTGATCATATTTATATCAAGTCCACTGGTGGACATTTCCCCCCCTCTAAATCAGGAATCCCAACATAATTAGCAGTTACTCAGGTAGACACTGCTTGCCAAATAATACTATTTGTCCTCACAATCGTCTCGTAACCTTCTTCTTAAAATTTCTTCCCCATCAGAACTATAATTAACCTAAACTTCTTCCATCATATAATTAACCTAACTTTAATTAACTATTGTCATAAACTATAATTAAGAACAAATACTTCGGCAAGTGAACTGGAATCGCACCTGTATATAAGGCCGGGTCCGAGCAGGCGCGGATATTGTGGCGGCACGAGCGGTGCGTGAGGACCGGGCAGGCGGTAGGGCGGGGGGAGGCGCGGGCGGGCGCGCGGCGCGGCCAGCGGCGGCACCGACGTGTACACGGCCGGCTGGCACAGCTTCATGGCCAGCGCGTTCAGCTCCACGGTCGGCATCACTGCACCTGCCCACACACCGCTCATCAACCATTCTACCGCACACGACAATACAGACAAGCGACAGCACACAAGGATAAAATACATTTTTATTATAGGACAGGAAGGCAAACGAGCGTTTCACCTGATAGAAGCATTCAATGCAACACAGACGTGCGTAACACCATCGCGTTGCTAGCCTTTGAGAAATGCATAGGCTTGTTTCGGGCCGAAAATACGGCCAAAAATAGCTGGTTACTTGGATGTATTTTAATACAATTGATAATTAAATTAAGTAGTAGTACTGTATAACATCCGAGAGTGGACCGAGATAGTGAGCGCTGCCCAACTTTTAGCCTCGTTAGAGACAAAGAATATTTAACTCTAAATATTCCAATGAGTTACCCGAAATGCTAGTTAGATGGCAGAGGCAGTTTTACAACGTTACTTAATACGTTAAACGATTTTTTGTTTACACTAAAAGATCAGAAAATAATGGTCTTGTTCTAGCTCTATGTTCGTTTAGTTTAAACCCGCCCTTAGAGTTGTCGAGTCGAACATGAGAGACGTTACCTGAGTGTCGGTGGTGCGCGGAGTGGGGCGCGTGCGCAGGCGGCGCGCGGGGCGGCGGGGGAGGGAACGACGTGCCCGCCAACGCACTGCTCGCCGCCGCGTGCTGTGCGCGCTTGATCGATGACCCCTGGACGTCAATCAACCCTTACTACATTATCTTGATAAACAACATTCTCACACTTATGATCTGTTTACCAATTTCAGCTGGATGTTATTCTCATAGCCTCCCCTATAGTTTATACCACAGTAAAAATTTAGCGTAATAGTATGGCGTAATAAATAAGATTTTTTAATAAAAACAATAACACAATCATAACTAAAAAAGTATAACAAACTAAACAGTAAGTTATCATGCCAACAACCATATGGTCCACATGTTGTTTATATACATATTAAGGTAACATGCAATATAATACTATAATAGGGATAGAAGAGAAATATAAGGAAAATAGAAGAAAATTATTAATAATTAATGATATTATTTATTGTATAGTAAAGTTAAGCAATAATTAATTATAGCAATGAGTATTATATGCGATCCAAATAATATATACACGACATACCTCAGCAGTATATTCCTCAGTATCACCCAATCTGAGAGTTACCGTGAATACTTTCTTGTGAGCGGGTCCTGTCTCCGACGTGAGGCGGTATTGGTGTTTGATCTGTAATGAGAATGCAATTGTGTTGTTTTCTTATCATTTAATATCCAACAAATCTTGTTTAATTTCACACTGAATTGAAAGACTTTGCGTTTCTGTATATAAGTTTTAAAATATTGACTCATTTATTTTTCGTTTCATTGAGAAACAAAAAAAATTGATGGGGCTTTACCGATGAGACAGAATTGCACAAGGAATGAATGACCTATATCTGATCACCTTATTGTATCTGGCCAACTCATTGACCAGACACATGGGAGTCTTCTCTTTACTGTTGGCCTGTGTGGAAGATGCTGCAGACACCACGGGGGTTGCGGACGTGTCCTCGTTGACGGTGGAAGTTCCAGCTTGCTCCGAGCTCTCGGGGACCTTGATTTCCTCGCCCGCCCCTTCACCCCGCGGACTGTTCGAGCGTACGGGGACATTCGTGTTTGACGTCGGAGCCACCACTGAAAACATGAACCGAGAGTTTGTTATAGCCAGTCATTGAATGTTGCATATATGAATAATCCATAGAACAAAAAGCTACTAAAATTAAAAATAAGTTGTAGGTGATACACAATATGCACCTATCATGTTTTATATGATAAAAAATTAAATTAAATATCTAATAAAAATATAATTTTATTTTTTTCGATTTGCAATATATTTTTAATATTGTTGCAAATCGATATTTACTAATTCAAAAATAAAAAAATCTTAAGATAAATAATAGCCTAGAGGTAGCTTTTACAGAAATATTACATATTTTATACTTCATATGACTTGATTGACTATGCTAATTCTACTTGACTAAGATATGGTGCTACATTGTTTTTTCACATTCTTTATCACAAAATGGTATATATGTTAGGTGAAGTAGTAAATTAAAAAGAAAAAATATAAAGGGAATAGAAAAAATGAAAAAATACAGACTATCAAAATTAATTGCACAGTGCAATTTTGCTACAAAACAGCAACTTTTTAACTACTGCTAATATAAACCAAAAACTATAATTTGGATAAATACATAAGCAAACAATTGAAATCCATTAGGCCGAACATACTGACCAAAATCAGAAGTCAGCTTTGACTTCCCTGGCAATACAGGCGATGAAGGTCGACCCAGACCTAGTAATATATGGTATACTCAGTTTACATCGGTTAAATATAAAGTACTCATCATTTTACTTATATATTAATTTTTTTTTTAATTATGCTATTTAATTCATTTATTAACTGTGAGTAATATTATATACGTAATTTATCTGACTTACAATTTAAAGTATTATGAATTTTTATCGCACTTTCGTAAAGCATTTGTCAATCATTTCCAAGCACGCAAGTAATTCACGCCTACCCATCCTATCCCTCTCTGGTTGATCCTTCATGACTGAAGATCGCGATCACTAGACTTCATCCTGCGGTTCGTTAGGCTATTCCATTTATTGCGGTCGGCAGTCAATCAGACCACCTGTACCAAACTTGAAGTCTTGTAGCTTCAGTTGGCCAGACCATCTCATCTGAGATCTACCCTGGATCTTTTCCCCACAACGTTTGCCCATCCTACATAAGATAGCTCCTCAGGGACACTGTTCATTTATCCGAGCAGGGGCAATGCAGTACTAGCATTTTTTTGACAGCACTCAACATTAGGCAACTTGAATCATCACCCACAAAAATATGAGCATATACATTTGCACTGGATTGTGATAATGACAGTGGTAGGGCTATGGTAGCATGAATGACTCATCGACCGAAAAGTACTACACCCTCACAGAATATTGACGTATAATTAGCAGAATATTAGCAGGTACTGTTTGTGCATTTATTTTATGATTTTAAACATTTATTGAAGTAATTTTAAATTGCTACAAAATAGTTCTTTGTAAAATATCTTAATTTTGAAATTTAAATACTTTAATATTTATTAAAGAATAAGTAAAAATAATAATTAAAGAAACAACAGAATAATTGCTACTTAATGAGATAAGTGTACCTGGTAATTCTTCTTTCACTGGAATAAATATGCGTTTATTATTCTATAATAAAATGATCTTATTTTATATAAATAAAATGATATTAAGTCAATTATAAAAAACGTTAATAAATTTTACATATGTTTTCCTTCGACCCTCAATCGACCCCTACTTTATTAAATATACTTCTGGATGTCTATATAGACAACTTTGATAACTTTTGGCTTATACAGTATACTTATACAAATCAGATGTTAGTATACTGTATAAGCCAGCAGAATCTTTCGAAGTTCTTATTTGAAACTTTCAAGATAGTGTATACAATCTTTGAAACTTTTAAGAAGTTATATAAAATAATAACTGTATAAGAATAAGAAGTTATATAAAATAAAAACTTATATAGAATAAATAGTGGTCGATTTTTAGACTTCGTTGACCCCCAAAATCAGTTTTCCCTGGTAAACCGATTTCACCCCAAAGGGTCGATATCGACTACTTTGGTAAGCCCTGATCCTAAACTATGATGGCGCTTGGGAATCAATTATAACACTGACCAGTAGTGTGGTTGGTGTGCGCGGCAGGTGGCGGTTGGTGCTGGTGTGGTGGCGCGTACGCCGGCGGCATCACGCCAGCGCCCGGCCCGTACCCGCCGCCCACCGGGTACTGCCGTCGCATCGGCTTCATTTGTTGCTGTCGACATACAAAAACAACTTATAAAATAAATTAAATTAAACATTGAAGATTATTAATGGAGTAAGGCGTTACTTTGCGGAAATCCATCACACAAAGATCCGCGACAAGCAAAACAATAACAGAAAATTAATAATGTGTGTTTTTCCATTGGGTTTAGTGGATTTATTTGGAACTTAAACCAAAAACTTACCGAAAATCGGCCATCAACTCTCCACCCACCAACGACTATACACAACACCAAACACATATTATCACTTTTCCATCTTGTAAACGACACGTGTTTCGCCCCAACACGAGGCATCTTCAGGTATAGTAGACTCTACTGAACTTTTCGGTTGTCTTCCGGAAAAGTGATAATGTGTGTTTGGTGTTGTGTATAGTGGTTGGTGGGTGGAGAGTTGATGGCCGATTTTCAGTAAGTTTTTGGTTTAAGTTCCAAATAAATCCACTTAACCCAACGGAAAAACACACATTATTAATTTTCTGTTATTGTTTTGCTTGTCGCGGATATTACCTAAGTAAAACTTTTGACTGTCCATATATTAAACATTGAACATAAATTAAACGATTTTCCCGACTTCTCAATGTAAGTAATGATGTCAATACTTATACACAAATTAATGAATATAAATCATAACCTTTATATTTATTAATTTGTGTTGTGTTATATATCTGTAAAATCGACATCTCACTGCATAATCTTTAATTAATTTTGCATGGCACTGACCGGTGGGATAGGATGATGTTGCGTGGGCGGATGGTGGGGCATAGCTCGGATGGGATGGGGTGCGCGCTGTGTCGGCGCGTGATGCTGATGAGGTACGGCTAGCGCACCCAGTCCGCTCAGCGACTGACCATGCGCTCCCAACCCACCAGTACCCGATGGACCTAGTGGCACCCTGTAAACCACATTTGGACCATTCATAAATGAAAAACACTGATTATGGGGTGTCAAATCTAATAGGGACACAACAAATAGTATGTTAAATTTAATTCACAGATGTTAGCAGAGTAATCTTTTACTCCATCTTTTTAATAAATTTTCTTAAAGTAATATTAGTCTCTATTAATCATTTCAGCTCAATAAACATTAACTTTTTAATTTTAATCAATCTACACATCATACATCAATCATCACATCTAACAATAAATGTTATGAAATAATTTTAAAGAAATATTATGGGAAAAGCAAATGAAAAACGAAAACTAACAATGTACAGTAGAAGTGAGAATTATTATCAAGTGATACAGTTGTTGTACCTTACCTCTTCCATAAAAAATGATTCCATTGATCAGAAAAATTACACTACTTACTGTGAAGTAAACCAACAAACAAACATGAGGCATGAAAATTATAAAAAATTATCCTTCCATTTTCGCTCATATATTTTAAAAATTAAGAATCGTTTTTAAGTGATGATGGTAGTAACAGTAAATTAGTATTGACAGGATAGAAAATTAAAAAATATAAAAATAAAATATTGGAATGTTTTATCAATTTTTGCCTTTGAAACTTGAATGTTACTTAAACATAACCGAACATTCCCATGGTTGTCTGTGAGACTATAAAGTATGATCTATATACATTGACCTTGTAAAAAAATAAAAAGAGGATATCTGCAGTATAAAATTTGAAATAGTAGATAAATAATTGTTTTCGAATTAATTATGATTAGATCGACTGATGTCTCTCATATATATCACCTTTCCTTGCACAAGTACATAATATTGATAAAGTATGAAATATAAATATAGTGAATAAACAAATAAATTAATTTCTTTTGGAAGATTTTTATTCTATAAAGATAAAACCCCGTAAAGATTCCATATCACTGTAAAAGTATGGTTGGGACACTTCAGTACCTACCTAATGTAGTAAAGCATGTACCAGTGGTTCAAAATTTTTAAATTAAAATTACTTCAACTGCTTATCCTTCTAATTTCTATTTATTTTTCATTTCATTCCAGTTTTGCTTATATATGGCACTTCATAATTTTTTATTTTCTTTGATCTTAAGGTTATGATCATAGGTATAGATTATAGATAGGTGCTATTATTTTATAAATTTTAAGCATTATCTTATAAATAATTAAATGATCAACTTGTTTAAAGGCTGTAAAATTAAAACAACTGAGGGCTTCTTCAATGCTGGTCACTAACTTACATTTTTTATTATGAGATAAATGTACCTGCAAAATGATAACTCAAATGCCAAGCCTTTTTATTATTGTCTATACTTTAGCAAAAACATTTTACAAAAAATTATTAGTAAAGACAAATAAATTTGCAACAATTATATGATCCATATTCACATTATTAATCTATTTTTTTCAACTGGTAAGCTGTTTACCACTATTTATGGGTTATATATGATGATTTTATATTGAAAGCAAATACATTTATTGTAGAAACACTTTGTATTAAAAATAAAGATACAAGCTATTCAGACCAGTTTAAGGGTAAAGACCGCAACAAAGAACCCTCGAGATACTAACAAATTACACAACATTAGCATATGAATGCAGTCTGCTTTAGCCTCCAGTAAAACAGCTGTATTATTTAATAATGTTAAAACTGACTAAACTAGGTATTATTTTCAAGTAAAATATTGCTATTACAATACCAACAATAAAGTAAAAGATGTACATAGGTATTTTAATTTATTTATTTAATAGGAAGGCAACATGTGTATATTAACACATATTTAAAAGTTAGAGCTATTTTGAATTATTAGTGTAGTCCACAGAACTATTGAAGACAATAGGGTATAAAAGAAAATAAAATCAAGATAACACAAGTAAAATATGTAAGGAATAAAATAAATTATTCATTAGTTATCCTGTTATATTTACTTTAAAACAAAGTATTTATATTTTAGAAAAGTCATTCAACACATCAACTTTGGGTAATCAGCTTTAGTCAAAATTAGACTTCACTTTCGGCTGAAAATTTAGTATCAGTCAACCACAAATCATTTTGTAGGTATAAATATATAAGTTTTTAACATGTCTGTTTATAGAATGTGTCACTGTAAAACTAATACGCAAATTTCTTAAAAACGCAATAGAAAGTCAAATTGAGTAATATAAAAGCAAACTTATAAATTAATATTTATAAATTTATGAACAGTAAATACATTAATGTAGCAAAATAAAAATAATAAAGCTTGACGTTACCTAGTTAGTGTTACGTGCCTGTTCTCGCGGTGCATCTGATGGGGCGGCATTTGATGGTGCGTAGGCATCGCCTGGTGGCCCGGCAAGTGCTGAGGCGGATGACCCGACATCGGTTGATGATGCATGTTCGGGTGATGCATCATCGCTTACCAATCTTCATCACAAACAAACGAGATCAACAAATACCGCCAATCAAAATTTCATACACAAAACCACTAGAAGGGCTCTTACCGTTGCTTTGTTGTAACAGATATAATATATAACTTCACCTATGTGGCTAACATAAATCCACTCACAAATAATATTTAAATTATTTTATTTGGCAAACAGTAAAGAAAATCGTTTCGTTCAACATGCGGCCATGTTAAAAATGTTACCATGTTTTTAACTAATTTACCAATTACAATGGTTTGGTTTTGTTACACTATACATATATTAAATGACGGGAATGTTGCTAACATAATATAGAAACCTTGAGAATCTACTTTTATAATAACAACTAATCCAATTTCTCATCAACAAGATTTTTCAGGCACGAGGATCCGACCACTTCTTAGCTACGAGTACTTTCCTATAATTGCTACGCGTACATGGCAAGTTGGCGACCACAGACCTAAGCATTTCTCATATTATTTTTACCTAATTAATAATGTTTATATTTATAATTAGCTTTTATATGAACTTTATTACAGCTACCTTATTAATATACAGTTCCATTAAATTTGTTTTGGGCGCACTAATATCATAGAAAAACGTACGTTTTGTAAGACTTGTGCTATCATTTCTTATTTTCTGGTGATGCGTCGTTTGATAATACGATTTGTCAAGTGAAAACTTGTTATTTATACTTTTTTAATTTTTCGTGCCGTGAAATTCATAGAGGAGACTGAGGTAACGAAGAGGAAAGGCGTCCAAAAAGACAAAGAAGATGTGATCCGGAACGAAGAAATCCGCCAGTAAACCAAAGTCACCGTCATTCGAACCGTAGGTAACCGATGAAGTAGGCAAGTGCTGGAGTGGAGGCTCTGTCTTTGCAATTACGTAGTGAGGGACACCCTTCGACTTAATGGTGGGATAATATGAACAGGGCGGCTAGCCGAAACTGAATGCGTGAAGACGAAGATCGGGCTAGGTGGCGCCTTTTTGGAGAAGGCTAAGTCCAGAAGTGGACTGCCGCGGACTCTTGGTTGATTGATTGTAGCGACCCTATGCAATTATTGCAAAGTTTAAAGGACAATCGAAACCATTCATGAATGGTCAACATCTTGGATCCCGTACCAAAAAACAGTAATGATAAGGAAAATCACCCTATATGTTCGGGATATTCGGGAAACAATCCGACGCAAACTTGTCTTGAGCTCAAAAACGAAAACTTCGCCACTATAATTTAGGTCATATAATTAAAAAAAAACTATAATAATAAACCACCACGTCTCGGCAAATTTAGATGTACGTAATGCGACTGGTATACTATATGCATATAGCAAAAGACCGAACTAGATTGCCAGTCTTGGGAGAGGGCTATGTTTAATGATGATGTTCGTCATTCAAAATGGGCATATGTCATTCGTCTCGTCATACGTATCATTCGTCATTCAAAATGGGAATTAAATAAAACATCAAAAGATTTATATATATAAAATTTTGATATTTAATATATATAAAAAATAATTAATACTCGTATACAATATTACAATTCTGTTTGGCAAATATAAAGAAACACCACAGACATAAAGTGAAAGTAGTCCTCATCATTATTAATCTGCACATCAGTTAAATTTGAATAAACTTGATCAGTTTCTTGCAACGAACTACCTAAAATTTCGCCATTGTCTCTTGTATTATCAGCCCAAGACACGCGTTTTAAACTTCTAGATGCTTCCTTTTTCTTATCTGATGTTGGGGTCGAATGAGATACTGGGGAAGGTGGTTCTTTAAGAGGTGTTTGAGCGCATTTGTCTAAATAGTGCTTGCGGAGTATGTATTCGCGCATAGAATCTTGTGAAGACCGTTTAGGCGGTGGTGGTGGAGGTAAGGATTGTTCATCTTGATCATGGCCCGCAAACCGTTCCCTTCTTGCATCTTCCAATCTTTTCAGTTCTTCCTCATCAGGTTGAAGTGGCCAAGCGCCTAGTTTATTGCGGAAGAGGTGGGAACGCGTGTGAGCGGCACATAATATGCGTTTCCGTACAAAATCATGATATACTGTTAGTTCTGAAGCCAACTCGCGGCGTACGAGTTGCTTATGGCGGGCCGGGACGTTCGGATCACGTACCGCTAGGAGTGCCTGGAAATACACTTTATATATTTTAACCTGTATGCAATTTTTAACACGTTTACTGCTCAAAAAAAAGACTAAACTTTTAGTCATAAAATTATATCTCTGTCAAACTCGTAAAAATAGCAAAGATACAAGTTTCGCACGAGAGACATCTGGAACGTGTTAATGACACTTATGTAATAATGAATACCTTAAAAATATTAATCAATACTCGAGAACGAATTTTAGTTCTAATTCCATATTCACAATTGATATTGTCCCACCCCCTGTTAGACGTTAAGCAGATTGATTGGTTATTCTTATAAAATGTGTATTATTTTATAAGAATAACCAACTTAAACCAACTAAGAATAACCATGCTGAGGTATAGGAAACAGAAAATGAAGCACATACTGTGTATTAATATCGATCCTCTCCACTTAAACGTGCAAGTGTAGGCTAAAGTCAAAGACAGTCTTTCCCATCTCTCGTCATGACTCTGGCGGCCATAAATTAAAAAGAATAGTACAACGATTTAGCCGATGTATTTACCTCCACTGCTGTTGATGCAAGACCTGTGTATATGACCGCGAGTTAAACACACGGTCATATACTCTTTAAGTGTTCAGTGTTACCATACTAATAGCGGAGTTACCCTGGTATGCATATAATTAGTTATTAGTTATTTTTTTTTTCATTTTGTATTTTTTGCTATAAAACATGAGAATCAAGACCTGTGAGGCAAGTAACGCCGTAGTAGCCTCAAGGGCGCTGGCCATAAGACGTTCATCGAGAGCAGGGAGAATGCTGGTGACTGACGATATGCTGGTGGCTGATTCACTGCGGACCACACGACGTGGCTCTCCCGGGCTGCCACAAGAGCACGCACGGCGCCTTGAGCGTGGCGAACGCCCTCCACCACCTTCCTCCATCAGGTATGCCTAGAACCAGTAATCAAACCATCAGTACCTCAAATTAACCCTTTCGCTCCGACGGGCGTATATATACGCCCTGGAAAATTGACCATTCATATATGAAGAGCGTATATATACGCTCTGGAAAAGTGGGCGTACGGAAACGAACAACGTACATATACGTTCATACCATTTTTTTAATCAAGTATCTGGCAACGTTGCATGCCTTAAACAATTGACTATCATGAGATAAAATGTGTCGTCTGCAAACAACGAGGAAAAAGAAGGGTTATGTGTGGTTCCATGCTTTCAACTTTGTCATACCAAAGTTGATAATTATGATTATGTTCGGCTTTAAATACTTCAGTAATTTCGTTGTATTAAAAAATATATAAACATTATAATATAATATTTAAAAAAAATAAATTATGATTATAAATTTTTATATAATATTTTAGAAACTAAGATAATATTACTGAATATAATAAATATCATTGTAGAATTTTGGAACTAAGAAAATTCCGTACTTCAGTGTCAAATACTTAGTAATGCGCTCCATTCACAGCCATCACATTTTAACGCAAGCGCCTTGTAGCGAAAGAATTAGGAGAAAAGTCGGACGGCGTTATACATTAAACAAAAAAGTTAGAGAAGTAAAGAGAAGTTTAAACTCATGAAAAGATGTTATATTTTGTATAACATCCTTTCATGTGCTTTCATCCTATTTTATTATATAGGTTAACAATTACTAATGACTATGAATTGAAGCTAGTTATTAGTATTTATTCAAGTCAAAACGTTCTACGTCACAAATATAATAAACGCTACGCCTTTCACGTAAAATTTTAAAGTCATTTAGAAAAAAATGCCATACTTCATGCATGGCATTTTTTTTATTAATTTTTGATTATCAAAACTTACGCCAAGATACAATGAAACATGTTTACTACATATAACTTTATCAAGTTATCGTAATCTTACTTGATTTAAAGAACGAGTGAGAAAGCAGATAGCAGACAGAATTGTTCCGAAGGTTAACTGCGGGAACGGTTCGTAGGTTATTTTGGGTGCACCGAAATGCAACTCAACTAGCGGCTGCCAACGCTCCATGTCTAACCCGGGGTCAGCCAACAGCGACAACAAGTCGGGACTGAAGGCGAGCAGGCAGAGAGTGGCCATGTGCAAGACTTCCAAGGTTCTGAAAACAAATAATAGATAACACGCAGAATGTATGAAGACCAGCGGTACTCAACTTTTTTTCATAGGGGCCAGAAACACGTGTTAGGGGCCAGAAACACCGGGGGGGGGGGGGCGTTCCGCATTATGTTTGTCGAGTCGCGGTCTCCACTCCAGCACTCCAACGATTGTTGGTTCTGCGACAAACGTGTCCAGACCATTGCCATTAGATACGGCACCGTAAGAGAGTACGGGCAGGCAAAATGACGATGTATGGCGGCGCTATTATCATAAATAAAAACCAAAACTTATAACTTTGTAAAATGAATATATAAATAAATAAAATATCAAGGAGGAGTGAGGATTGTCGTAGTACCTGTGCAGCGCGGGCTGCGAGTAAGCCGAGTCGGTCCGTTCGTCGTGCTGCGTGCACTCTGCGGACCGCCGCGAGCGCAGCAACATCGTCACGCACTGGTACACACAAGCGCTTATGCTGCGCTGCGGACCAAAATACACCATGTGTTGCATATGAACGGGCGCGCTCGTAATATTAATCAAATTATAATAAAATAATTAAATTAATAATATTAATAATATTTTCACAAGTTTCTTTCACAGTCACTAACTTTGTCACGGCTAGTAACTGTGCTGGTGAGATGTGTTGTGATTTGTTCACCACAAAGTGATATTGTGTATTCGACGTAGGGGGATTTGCTGATGACCGTTTCTCGATGAGTAATTTTCTATACATTTCATCACAACATTATTTTACTTATTTATTATAAGCAAAGTAAGTTTAACTGTCCATCTTTTTGATGGATTCCCGCAGAGTAACGTCTGACTCTATAAATTATTAGAAATACTTAATTATGGATAACATCAACGTCCCTAGAAATAAATGAGCCAAACTAAAGTCGTCTAGCAGAAATCACTTAGCGATAACAACGCCATTTTTATGTGGATGTTAAAGTCAATAATTGTATAACTTTGTTTTAGGTGTAAAATAAGGAATCTAGCTATAAATCTAACCTAAAACGCTTACCATTATTCCAATCAAGGAGTTATTATTTTCGATTCGCCATCTAGCTTCAAATTTCACTAATTGGACGACAAGATTTAACGTTGAAGCACACAGATACAGTGAGTCCATATTGTAAACTTGCCGTGGAAGTAACACAGCTTCAACCAAATGCTCCAAATGGACCCCGACGAATGTTATTGCATCACTCGCAAAGAATTGCCCATGTTTCATTACCATCATTGATATGAAGTCCAAACTGAAAGCATATACTTTCCACCATTCTTGAGGCTTCCAGCATCCAGTAACTCCGTTAGTTTCAATCTTGGGAGGCAGCAACTGCATCCAAAGGAATTGATCTACATCACTCATTAGTAAATCTTTCGAAAATGGGCCTCTAGAATATGCTGTAAGACATCTGAGAGCAGCAAGAGATGTATAAAAATGTCTCCGTTTTTGTAGGCATATTTGCAAACAACTAAGCAGTTTATTGATGAATTTCGTCGACTGGAACCACTGCGCTAGTCCAGAAAACATATTATCGTACAAGTCCAGACATTGTTCCAACATGGCGAGAGATAGCACTATCACTGGAATCTCTTCTTTTACCGGAACATTTTGCACATCCTCTTTTATTTCGATATTAATATTATCGACTAACTTCTCCAACTCTAAACTGTTTATATTTGTAACTGATCGTATTATGCCTTGAGCTGTTATGGAATTAGCTTTAATTTCGTAGTCCAGGGTACTTATGGCGACCGTACCAATGGATAGTATTGCACGCACCGCTCTCGAGTGCAGACATTCGTACACGATAGCGATGTTCGTCAAAAGATTTTCAACTTGCTTCGCGCTCGCTTTTCGATCGTCGAAACAGTCATCCTTCCAATTCGCAAGCATTATGACGTATAACTCCGCCAGTATAACAACAAGTCTGCCGTCTTTCAAGTCGTCTAACTCAGTCAGCAAGGCATTCATACATGGCGCAACCATTTTCGATTTGTGCGCTATGTTGAAGCTAATAGGCAGACATTTGCAGAAGATAGTAGTGAAATCCTTCCAAGAAGTTAACAAACTTAGCCATACTGGCACTTTGTCAAGCATTTCTTCATTATCCTTTCTGCCTTCAAAAGAAAACACATAATCAATCCACTTGTCTAAATGATTTTTGTTGGTATCGAAGAACCGTTCCAGCATTTGCTTCAGACTATGGTCAAGTTTATCCCTCGAAACGAATAACTCGATGCCAAGTATATTGAATATTTGGCTGTACGTTCGCAATCCAGGTTGCACTTCACTAAATAATGGACTTGTCATGTGTTCCCAGAAATTTGGATTTTGTCGCAACTTGTGAACAAGAATTTGCATGTTATTCTTCCAAAGCGAATGAAATAACCCCATAATAGAAGCCAATAATGGACTATAAAGTAGTTTGGCATCCTGGAAACAACAAATTGCATGAAAAATTAATATATTTTTATTTATTTAATATATTTTTAATAAAAATATATATAAAAAGTGAGCAAAAATTTCATTAACTGATAAATTGTACTGTTCATATTGTTTAAAGTCAATTACTTTAATATAATAAAATTAATGTTCTTATATTATTTGAATATATGATAAAAAAATAATTTTTATTTTAACTCACAGACTTGATAGTCCCAAGATATTCCGCCATGTATCCTAAAATGCCTTCAAAACCATCCTCTGCTATATTTTCTTTTGTCGAGCTCTTATCATTGTTTTCGTCCTCCGTTTTTATTTTTTCATGATTAATCATAAAGAAAGCCTCGGTAAGACCTGGCTGGGTGCCTACACAGGTGGCTACAAACTCTAGAATAGCTACTTTAAGATCAATTGCCTCATATTCGTCCCGCAGACGGTCAAGAAACATCACACGCACCTGGTATGCGGTCATATCTAATGACGCAAACAGGGACATTTGAAAACGCTGAAATGAAAATTATCTTTCTGTGATATTGTCCATTAGGTGTACATTGCAAAAATGACTTCACAAGGTATAAGGAAGCTATAGCACATTTTAACACCTTAATAATCAAAAACTCATCTTCACGCATGAAACCTGCTGAAAGAACAACAAGAGGGACCGACAGAGACAGTATAACCATTCTAATTAAGCCCCTGCTCCCCTTCATGTACGTCCATCTGAGGGATGTCCGCTCCCACGAGAGCTCCAACTGTCGCCGCTTGGCCCCCGCGAGGCGGGAGGGCCTGCAACCCGGGCCGGGGCAGGCATTTATTCAAGAATATAAATATTGGACAGTTGGACTCGGATGTTATAAGAGCCAATCTCCCTCATTCCTAAACTCCCATTTTGCCGTCAAATTACATCGTTCATAAAGTTCCTGGCATTGCTGACCTATGGGCAACTTTCTTTCATAAAAAATTTGGAAATATTTTAGTGAATAAATCTTGGCTACTTACGTCAGCGAACCTTTTCAAGAGACGACAACTGAGCACGGATAAGCTTTTGTTAAACGCATGGTTGATATAGCTTGTTATTTTCGGTACCACTTTCAACGAGTCCTTCTGTTTGTTCTGCGTGAAGATCAAGTGTTCGAGAGGCGTTATTTCGTTCTCTTTCGCAACCAATGTCTTCAGGCGTAGGGCGAACATAACGATAGCGAGGCACTTCTGAATCGATGATATGTATTGGGCACCCGTACCCGAAATCCAATTGGTGTCGTCCTGTATCATGCGTTCAAGTTGTTCATTACCTGCAATTAAGCTGTCGTTAGTATTGGAAGATGTGGCCACTGACTTTAATAGCTTTGAGTTAAAAATGCAGAGTAGTACTTGGCTTAAATCAACTTGTCTACGTTCGCGTTGGCTTAAGCGAGTCCAACATGTTTAGCCAGCTTTAGGCAAACAGCGTCTTTTGACAAAAAAAATCGTATATCTTACCAATAGAAATAATCTTCAGAAGTTCCAAAGCATTCTCCATATAGAACAAACTATAAATGCAGGTCTGCTTGACGAGTGTGCTCGCCTGGTCATTGTTTTGAATTTGTTCCAACAGCTGCGTGAGGAATTTGGCACACCGCCGGATTAGATTGCGCCTTTCCATCCCATTTATGTACCGCCATCCACATATATTAGGAAAAACCTCCCTTAGGATGAATATTAGGCCTGGAAGTATTATTTCTTTAGTGATTCGCTCTTCTTGACACGCCTAAAAATAATACAAACATGTGTTATTTTGGAAGATAAACATAATTCCCGAACGTAGTGTAACAGTTCTCACATTGCCCACCAGAGGCGCTTGTTATGTTTTGTATGATAGATAGGGGAATACTAATATTATTTATCTGTGGAAAAATTGTGTCACTGCAATAAAAAAATATATTGTGAATTCTATTATCGTGTATTATTTCTACAGTTATGATTGATTAAGATAATCGATATATCTAATCGATATATCGATGTATCTTTATGAAACGGGTTAATGTCTAGTGATGTATTTTCTTTTTTCTAGTTAATATAAAAGGCACAAAAACATAAGAGATTATATAGGGATTTCTTCAGACAATCATTGACACTTCATTTTGTTCATTGTTGCTTTTTGGCGAATTTTTCCATTCCTAATCATATCCATCTTAGAAACTTCGAACATAGACATATATATCCAGTAGCCAAAGATGGCTGGATAGATCTATCTTTAGGTCTTCTTGGTTGGAATGGTTAAATTCTATCTATCTTTAGATCTTTTTATGTAGAATGGCTAACAAAAGTTCTATCCACCTTTAGGTCTTCTTAGAATGGTTAACAAAAAATCTAATAATGTAAACTAACACTGCTATAACTATTTTTTTAAAAAATATTTCAAAGAAGCAGTGTTCTTGTATTGAGACGCACCTTATGGAAGGCATACAGCATGTCTATGTACGCTCCCAGAAATTGATAGGAGCCGCTAGGTTGTTCTATAATCACGAGGTACGAGCCGACCGCCGCCGAGTCCAACGATTCGCCGTTCGCGTATTCCACGTGTGACAGGTGTTGGTTGATGACGCGCGGCAACAGTCCCGAATTTATCAATCTGTAATATAACCAATAATATATATAT
>JASFAT010001566.1:0-59047 GCA_031353405.1 Baronia brevicornis
TACCCTGTATACTATATACCCTACATATATATACTATATACGTTTACTATATACGTATATAGTATACGTATATAGTAATACGTATACATATGTATACTATATACGTTATACCGAGATTGTTAACTCACCAGACACAAACATGAAAGGTATTTCACCGCAGAAAGTTTGTATAGCGCTGACAAGTCCTTGCAATGTTTTGATGTAATCCGAGTTGTTGCAGGTCATGTTGGATATGTCTTCTAGAAGCCAGAAGAGGAACTGCCAGAGGAGGCCGGTGCTCAATCCAACGGCAATAGTCCATAACATGAATACGAACGTTGGTAATGATGAGAGTAATGTGCCGACATCAGCTAGTATGTTGATGGAAACTTGAGTAGTTTCAGTCTGAAAATATGACCATTTTAATATTACAAACATATATAAAAAAGCTTAACGAGGCTATTATTAGAAATTTTCTTTTATTATTTTATTATATGATACACAAAAGAAACATGAACAATATATATGTATATCTATATGTCCCCTTCCTCCCCTCGTGTGACGTCATATATTTAGCAAACAGCTTTCCGAAATTATTTATGCAATATATTTTCTTGAATAGTGATAGAATTGGTAATAATTTAAAGTTTTTTCTTCAAGTTGAAGTTTAGTGTTTTAATTAACTTAGATTTATACATTTGACGTCACTAAGCTTTTGCCCCCCCCCCCCCAAAAGTTTAGTTACACTTTGTTCAACCCCCTGCTCTCTCCCTCAATGTGTGACTTAATTTATGGTCATTCCCTTCATTGAAAAAACGAATTCTCCACTGCTTAATAATAAATTGCCCCACTAATATAAGTACAAAATTAATATGTGTGGAATGATGCAATATGATGAAATTATCCCTCAGACTCAGTGTGGTAGTTATTATCCAAATCAAGGGTTACTTCTTCGATTTCTACATCAGTACAAAATAAATATATCATGTCTATCTAATGTTATTACACCTTTACATACATATCGTCACGTCTGTTTCTCGTAGAGATAGGCAGAGATCACAGGTCTGCTAGGATCTCACTTTCCTAGCTTCCTCCACACTCATCACTCTCCTCATGCAAGCCCGTTAAGGGTACTCTTACTTGGACTTTTCTTAAAACTTAGGCATTTCGGTCAAGGTATATTTCCCTTGGTCTTCCCCTATCGACCCTTCCATCCACATCCGCAACGTAAATTTCTTTCATCCATCCTCTCTACGTGCCCAAACTATCTAAGTAACTCTTTCTCAACTTTTGTCACATTTCCTTTTACTCCACATTGCTCTCTTATATTGTCATTCCTTATTCTGTCATTCAATGTTATCCCCACATACTTCTTAATCTTTGCACCGCATTAAGTATGCCTTAATGACTCTTCTGCCCAAAGCAATCACTTGGTGTGTATTTCACTATCACGTACATCGGAGTCGGAACAAGCACTCCTCGATGAACCACCAGTTGGGCCGTTTTAGACTCACCTTTACAAAACAAGAAACGGCCACATCTCCACACATAAACACGAACATCAGGATGAAGGCAATCGTGTAATCTTTGTAGGCACCATCACTAAGCCAATCTATCAAGGAACCGGTCAACAGTGAGAAAATACCCCAACCAACGGAACCCCATAACCTCTGTTTGCCATAGTGAGACACCTTTGTACCTGAAATACATTTAAGAAACAATATAAGTGGAAAATTATAAACTTCATTACTTTGATCACTTGATACTTGATTGCTCTATACCAGGGGTTGCCAAACTATTTTGATCATCAACCCGGTAAATAATTTTTCTTGCAAAAACTGCATAGCCCCCTCTCAAAAAAAAAAGACAAACCTCAAATCATAAAGTTTTGGTTGAGCAAGTACCTTTCGTATAGAGTAGGGGTTGCCAAACTTTTTAGATCATTGAATAATTATTTTTAATAATTATTTCTATATATATATAATTATTTCTATATATATATCTAATAATTCATTCTATATAATTTTCCGAAAATTCCATCCAACCCAAAAAAAGTAATTTTCATTTAAAATCCAGCCAAGTCAATGAGTTGAAGAGGATTTGAAAAAACTTGGAAAAAACTCATTTAGAGATGGGAGGCTAGAGACAGAGCGAAGTGGAAGAAGATTGTTTTGGATTTTGATTGAGGAGGCCAAGACTAGCAATCCTCAGTAATCTAGCGTGACGCGAGAATTAAAGCAACATCATATTTATTTGTAAGAAAGTTCAACGGCCAAACAGTGGATAGTTAACAGGTATATTGATTGATTGAGAAATTCTAAGTTATTCCTCGATGGAAAAAAATAGATTAGATGTAAATAAGATATAATCATACCAAGAAGATTGAAACAGATGGCATCAGCAAACGTCACAACCACGGCTTGGCCTATCCAACTTATTATCATCATGAGGAAGAACAGCCAGAATTGCTTCGTGTATTGAGTTGCACTACTCTGGCTGTCTGAGGCCGCTTCAACCAATTCATTAATCTGAAAAAACACAATGTAAATTAAGTAGGTATGCACAAGTTTATAAGCTTCACGACTATATTTTATTACAAGATATAGGCAATGAGCAAACGGATTACTTGGTCATAAGTAATCATTATCGTTATAGACTCTGCAATACTGGAAGCAGTACAAAGGCATTATATAATTTAGGATATAGACATGAATAATGGGATATATGTATGCACAAGTTAATAAGCTTCATGGCTATTCTCTTTTGGCTTATTTTTTGGAGGTTTAGGCAATGAGCAAGCAGGTTACATGATGATAAGTAATCATCATTGTTATAGACTTCTGCAATATTAAAGGCACTATATAATTTAGGATATGGGTATAAATAATGGGAAATATGTATGCCAAGTTAATAAGCTTCATGCTTATATATTATTTGGATGATATAAGCAATAAGCCAACGGGTTACTTGATAGTAATTATACATCTATGTTACGGACATCTGCAATACTAAAGGCATTGCAAAGGAATTATATTACTTAAGTTATAGATGTAAACAATGGGAGAGGAAGAAAGAAGTAATAGACAGCAAGGGAAGTAAAGGTAGGAAAAGAGTTTGACCTCAGGATCCTTGCACTTAATGTTTAGAATGGGGTAACATAGTAAAATGCACTTAAAGCGATCATTCTGGGATTTTGCTTAACTATTTCTTAGTGTTCTACTATAGAATACTATCTCAGTTGGTACAGTTCGGCCTTTATGTACATATGTTATGACTTTATCTTCCACTTATTGATGTGAACCATATTCTAGTACAAGCATAGTAATATTAAAAATATTCTACTATAGCCTATACTATATATCTGTACTAGTCTTCTATGAATAATAAAAAAAATTAAAATACTTACGATCGTACTGTCACATTTAATGTGACACGCATCACGCAACAGATCATCTCTCATTACTTGCCGTGTGTTATTTAAACAGTTTGAGTAGTATATGGATCCTACAAGGAATAACAAAGCATTAATGAATATCCCTCGAATAAGGTACTTAAAATGTATCATAATATATTAAATTGGCTGTGGCGAAACTGGCAATGGTCGCGACATTAGGATGAATATATATTATGTACAGCCTACAGGTATTTATTCCGAGTCTCGGTATCACATCAATCTGCGATGGAGTAACCTGGTGAATTAATGCCCATTCACCAGGTGCCTATCAGAGGTACAGATATGGCAATATACAGCAAAGAGTTCAGCACTGGTGTTGAAGTGAAGCTATTTTCAAGTTGATTAGCTAAATAATAATTCATGAATGAATGAATGATTTTTTAAAATAAATTAATTAAAGGCTATATTCGAGTGCTTCATATTAAACTCAAAAAAATCCTCTTTTTATCTAAGTGTTTTTCGTTCATTATTTTTAATTACTGAATTCGAGAAAAAATTGAGACATGGATTTTTGAGAAAACAAAGTTGGTCCAAAATTTGGCAACCATGGTTGCCATCCGGGCGGTTATATTAATAATGTAGTGGAATCACTCACCGTCAGGCAATTCTATTTGGGCAAGAGGGAGATTTATACACTCATTTTCATTTTTGACGGAAGACAGTGACACTTTTCCAAAAAATGTCAAATTCTCCGGTAACTCTCTTCGATTATTAGCTTTCGGGTGACATGCATCTGCGTGGGTAGCATTCCAAGAATTGCATAACTCCATTAACCGCCTAGCACTTACTTTATTGCAAAATGTCTACAATTAAAGTTTAAAATTAGCACAAATCATCTATATATATTTTTTTATGTGATAGGAGTGCAAACGAGCAAGTGTGCCACCTGATAGAAAGCATTCAACGCCGCCCATAGACAACCGCGACACCGCAGGAGTCACGGAAGCGTTGCCGATCTTTTAGATATGTGTAGGCTTGTTTTTTGAAGGTGCCAATGTCGTATCGGTTCAGAAAGACTGGCGAAGGTACCTGGTTCCAGAGAGTAAATGAATAAAAATGACTCGCCTAAATGTACCATAATCACTAAGGCATTATAGCCGCGGGTGGGCCTTTAGCCTGGTTCAGTGAATTTTTCCAATTGGATCTTAGTTTGGCTTTTTCTCTGCTGGCTCTCATACCTTTAAGTCGTCCTAGACTCCATCTAGTTTTTGTTTTGTATACTTAGGGAGTACAAATACTTATATCTTAATCATTAATGTCGTCTTCTAGATTTTTTAATGTACCAAAAGAAGAAACTATGGGGGACAATCTATCTGCGATTGGCAATCCGTCCGCTAAGCATGGGGATGATGGCAACACACCTCTATTTTGATGGAGATTAATGCCGCAGTGCAGTGGACTGTTATGGCTGTTTGAATTATTTATTTGAAGACACACAAACTATAATATAATTACTAATATATTTTTATCGACATTATTGCAATTCATAAATGGTGTACACAGGACGCTTATGAGAAAAAAAATAAGACAATAATATATATTAAAATATAAACATACCAAACATTCACTGAACTGCGTTCCATTACTAATTTCTTCAAATTCCTTTGGTGAATTAAAATTATCTTTACAAACTTTGTATGTCAGCATTTTATCCGAACACATAACATACACTTCTTCATCTACTGTAACAGACAGTTCTTTGCTTGTACAGTTCAGACGGCAAGATTTATCTATGTCAACATATTCCATACCATCCATACACTGTGGAGTGTATGTATTACCTGTAAATTATTTTCTTTTTGTTAATTACAATAAGTACGAATAAACTTTTTACAATGACAGCATATTTGTTGGTAAATAATTTTTCAAAAAGGAAATTAAAGTTCACAATCTACTAATCATGTTGTTTTGTACACAGAACATGTGTGTGTTTTGTTACAGTTTTACACATTTATATAGTCACTCGCTTCATGCGTCCATTGATCTAACAGGGTAGTAATCACTCTACATTTGCCAAGATGTTAAGTCTTGGCTATGCAATATCAGAGAGTGGACAAGGGTAACAAGTGCTGTTGAATTGGTTTAGCTAAAGACGAAGATAGTTGTGCTAAAATGGCTGGCAACCTTCATTATATTAACCTTCATATTGGATTTATATAAGATGTAGAAGTCCCCACTTCAGTCCTCATTTACTCAAGTATTAAACATAAAATACTTCAAGTACTACTATTGTAATACTTTATTTTATTCCTCTTATAATTTATTATTATCAACCTGTGACAATCCAATACTGGACGAAGTTCTTCAAAGCACACCATCTACCCCATTATTTAACTTCATGTATCCAATTTCTACTAGCAATCATGTTCCATCATTCTATCTGCCTTAGCTACTAAATTATGTTAGGGTCTTTCCAGTTTTTGTTGAAACATAATGATAGAGAAACAAGATACCGTCGACTGAATGATGGGAACATTAAAAATAAAACTAGGTTTAAAGTAACACAACAAAGGCTGGTGAGGAATAGCATTATCAGTGTGTGAATCACCAACTCAAGTGGCCAGCATTTGACATATGAGCAAATAGTTTGTCTCGTTAAGCTTGTACAAAAGTATGAAACATCACTTACCATCTAATATCACATTACTTGCAGTCATATATAAACATTTATCATTTTTAACACTAACATTACTAATATTTGATATAAATTGTAAAGTTTCAGTCGCACTGAAGCAATACTGTGGTATGTGCCAATGCTCGCAAATTGTTTGCCACATTTTAGGGGAAGTCATGTCGCAGTCAATCTGTTTGGGACAATATAAATAAAGAATTTAAAATCACATGAAGTAGTCTTCCACACAAAATAAGCTTTAATTTATTTGAATAAAATTTCCTATATGAAAATTGATAGCTAGTTTGGTAATCCTTAATGTAATATAAGCTTGGGTATATCAGTCTTTGCTATGTGGATTGGTATTATGATTATTTATTAGTATTATGATTATATTATTGGTATTATGAGATTGTCAAATTCAGAAGAACGATGGCTGCTCGGTTCCTGGATTGCCACATAACGTACAGTGGTCACTAAAACAAATCTTACCAAATTTTCAGAGATATTTAAATGAATTTTTCATTTCTGTATACACTGATATGATATTAGAAGTTTTATTTTAATAGTACTAGTATCATACTATGATGAGAGTATGCCTGCTCAACTGGACAAGTACCATACCTTTACAGAATATTTATGTAAAGTTATTTTTCTGTAAATGTTTCCACATTTCATAGGATTCAGATGCGAAACACCATTCCCTTTCCATTAACTTCCCCCTTTTCCTTTTAATTTTCAGATCTTAATCAAAGGACGTAATGCATCTGTAGTTACAAATGTTCATAGGTGTAAACCTTGGGTTCCCAACTATTCAGTACCGTCCCCTAGTGTACGCTGAAGTTTTTCATGAGGGTCAGTATTTTCACGAAAAACATTTTATCTAGCCGTCTAAAATGTCAATCTTATAAAGAGGGCGGTAGTCCAGGTGGGAACCTATGGTGTAAGTGATAACAACATCAGGTGAACCTCTTACTCTTCCATAAAAAAATTAATTGTTTATAGATTGACTTTTGGCATATGTAGGGTTTACATTGGATGAAATAAATGTATTTTGATTACTTACTCTACATGCACCAAAATGTCTTTTCTACACCAACATTAGTTTATATTATGAGTTGTAAAAAATCATCTTACATTACAATTAGCTGTTCCATTTTCATTTTCTAGATTAGACAACTTGCACTGATCGATTGCTTCCGCATTTTGATAACAACTTCGCAACACTGTTTCTCCATTGCGGCAATCCACTTGTACGGTAGAGGAGTTTTCGCCGGGTATGAAATATATGGCAGAAAAACTCACTATTGTTACAATTTGAAATATAATGAATATGGATTTTTGTATCTTGAATCTGGAAAAAAAAATAATTACATTTCTAAAATGGTGCGTAAGGTTTACTTTTTAATTTACTAGACTAGTATTTACGTCTAGTCCCTGTTTTAGTAAATTTCACCGATGCATGTTGTTATAAAAACTAGTTGGATAAAGAATAAAGCTGAACACACTGTATTATTGCAATATAGCAATATATTCCAAAAAGTAAAACGAAGACAAAGTCATCGGCATAGCTCTTCTAGTTAATGAACTGAAGTGGCAAGGGTTATTTATCAGAGGATTATAATGGGGAACCATAGCATGGTAAACATAGTGTGGGAACAGTGTGGTCCCGATTCAGTTGAAATGATGCTGGAAAATATCGGACTAGATGGCTTGTCTTGGGACACTTCTGTGAGCAGCAGACGACCGCCAGTCTGATGATAATGATAATAATTTTACACACAACTACATTCTTTAAAAAAATAACTATCTAGTGTAAATATATAAACATGAAATAATAATTTATTTTGTGTGAAAGCATTTTATGTTATACAAGTATGTATATCTATCACTACATCCTCAAATACAACAAGATTAAAGATTCCTAACGTTAATGATTAATAAAAAGAGCTGATAAGTGTTTTATTGCTTTATGTTTTTTAGGGCTGCTCAGCTGAATTCATTCTTTATATTATTCGCAATAACTTCTACATTTGATTAAAAACTGAACTAAGATTATAAGGTGCTTTATAGCCATAACACTTGTAGTTATTGGTGGATAATCATATCACCAAGTATTAATAAAAATATTTTCTAAGCAAATTTTGTTATGTAATTACAAAGTAGTTCCTGCTAGGGGGGGCCGTATCTAGCAGTGGACTGCCATGGGCTGTTGATTGATTGCAGTTCCTGGTACAAAATAAAAATACCAAATTTATTCTGTGGTGTCATATAAAGGAGTAAAATTCCCATAGTCATTTGTATGACACCCAAGAGTGTCTACCCAAGTAATAAAAACCAATCTACAATCCTATCCACCTGCCAAGTGTGAATGCGTGAATTATAACTTCTTCCTCATTTTTTAAGACAGTCAGTTTTTAAGACTCTTCAGCAGCTGACCTTTATTGTCATATATGTCGAGAGAATGGATGATTTTAGACCATCTAAAATCATTACAAACTGGACACCCCAACAGAAAATACCACGCAGAAGACTCAGGAAGCATTGGAAGGATTTTGGATACAGTATCCAGGAAGACCTGGCTATCCTAAGGAGGAAAACAGATTGGAAGCATGTTGCCCCAAAACAGAGATGGTTGGAGACAAATTGTGGAGATGGCCAAGATCCACAGCAGGTTGTAGCGCCAAAGGAAGAATAAGAAGAAGACCTTTATTGCTGTTGGGTTGGATAAACTGATTATATAATTAAGCAATTTGAAACATTTAATTATGGTATAATAACATTAATTTAAAAATTATATATATATTTTTACAAAGAATTACATATTTTTACCTGTCAGCTATCACACCAAACAATGGTTTTGCTACAAGACCGAATATAGGTAATACTGTGTAAATGAGGCCAACCGTAGCAGATGAAAATCCCAATTGACGTGCATATGTTGATAAATAGGGGACTAAAGGTGCAGTACCTACAAACAAAGCAAATATCTTTTAACACAAATAGGGAACATAATATGTACATTTTCATACAAAGTTAATATTCAGTTATACACCTATATAATAATAATATATTCATTAATATACATATTTTTTCAGTCCTACATGAAGTCTCTGACTTTCTAATTCTAATATAAGTGAACTTGTATCTTAGGATTCAGTACCTTTACTCAAATATGTGTATTTGATTATTAATGTTCAAAGAGGGGGCACAAACTACAAGCGAGGTGACATTATGTGAGACGGGATGTGGAAACTTTTGGTTGTCCTCAATTAATATGAATGTAACTAATAAAATACACAAATGTAACTCATATATACGAGTGTGATCGATAGTAAAAAAAAAACATATTAATAAGATATGTAACGATTTGTGACCTATATTAAGCAGATACTATTTAATGTAATATAAGGTACCTTATCGAATTTTATTATATATATATATATATATATATATATACATATATATATATATACATATATATATATATATATATATATATATATACATATATATATATATACATATATATATATATACATATATATATATATATATATATATATATATATATATATATAAAGTAATGGTACAATCGATAATATGCTATGGATCGAAACATTCACAACATATGTAGATCGCCACTTATTTCATAAGATTTAGATCAGATAATATTATATAGATAAGTTTGTCATATTATGTTTTTAGATTATAAGATTATTAAATTATTTAATTAAATTGAGAGGGGTCTGGGCCCTGGAAAAACCCAATAAAGTTTATTGGGCTCATATGTATTATAATATAATATTATACATTCTATCAATTACATAAATAAAAAAAAAACACTAACCTGCATTAAATAAAAAGTAATGGCCCTTAATTGGCAACAATTTTTTATTGAGTTTCATTTTTGAGTGCCGCATTTGTTCCTGAAAGAAAATAATAGATAAATGAATACAATATCATATAATAGTCCAAAAAAATGCTTTTTCAAAATAAGAAAAACATTTTTGTTGTGTGTGTCACACCATTTCTTGTGGGTGTCATATAGGGGTAACTATGTAAGGAAATACAAGTAGATGGTAGCACCATCTACACAGAAAGAATAACCCATCTATAACCCTCGATTTTCCCACCAGGCATGGGAACCATGACAACATCGAAAGGGAGACCAATTTTCAGCAGTTGAATGTTATAGCTATATTATTTAAGACCTTTGAAGCCAACTTAGAAATTGATGATACACTCAATGATTTCATCTCACTTTTGGTGCTTAACATATAATTAGTTCTTTTTAAAATTTCACAAAAATAACATAATATAAATTATTATAGTCAGAATTTTCAAAATCCAATAATATTTCATATTTTCTAGTATTTGCATTAGTATGTTAAACCTTTGATGCTACAGTTATTTTTTATAGCTTGTAAACGAAACGAATGTATAAAATATTTATTTACTTTAACAATATGTTTTATTTAATATCAATTACTTAGTGCCAGTTTCAATTTTAAAGAATTTATGTGAACACGAATGATTACTAAGTACAAGTTTCTTTTCTATCGAAATAAAACTATAGCAAACAACCTGACGCTGCTTTAAGTTATAAAAATAAGTACAGGTACCTGTTACTTAAACTCTTTGTTTTCCAATAAGAAGTCTTAAAACTTGTCTATACGATCGGAAAGGTGAATGAGAGGTTACGTTATTAGGCGTTTAAAATTTCAATGAAATTGTTAATATGACATAAAACGATAAGCAATATCTAAGATAAAGTTAAAATTTTATTATGTCTTTGCTATCGCAATTTGATCTTTTTTTTCATTTACCTAAACTAAATATAAGTATAAGATAAATTGAAATAAACACTAACTAGATCGGCATACAATACAGATATAGAATATATTTAGTTTCTTTACTTCTACAGATAATTGTTTTCATTTATGACAGCTAATCCAAGAAATTATTATGCCGACATTAAGTAATATTTTGTAAAGGTTTCTGGCGTCCATTTATAATAATGACATGAATATTTTATTTTATTTTCATTAAATTTGTTACAAATAATTATATTGTGTAATTTTAGCGTAAATTTGTTGAAAATATGTCTATTTAGACGTAGAATCGAAATGAAAATGAATTAAGTTGACTCTTAAAGTGCATCTCATATTTAGGTAGTTGCCCACCGTTTTTAGTTATAACGTGATTGACTAGTAATTTGAATATTCAGGCATAATAGTGAAATTTAATTGCCACCAACTAACAGTCGGAAAGTTTAGGTATGAAGAGTGTTTGGTAATTACGTCACGATGGTGCGCAATACACTCCGTGCCTGGATCATTAAGGAAACTTTATCAAGTTTTTTGTTAAAATGAACAGCTTTCTCTTTGGTAGGTATCTGCTGTACTCTTTGCAGATGTTCATGGGGGTGGTGGTTACTTATCATCAGAAAAGTCTTATACAAACGAGTAAGCAGGTCATCTGTTCTGCTTAAAAAACAGCAAATCCGCCTAGCTATTCACTGTTGGTGTTCATGCCTAATGAATTAAACTAATCTTGGACTTTATTTATATAATATATTTGACTGGATTTTTACAATAAGATAACTTTGTTTTCGACGTTTTCATATGATGATGATTTTCAGAAAAAGTATAGAAATAAATATACTGTAAGCAAAACTGATAACTGCGTTATGTTGAAATTTAGGATAAGTGGCTTTGCTGATAAAAACTGATTAAATGTAATTTTTTTTGATAGATATTAGTCTGCAGTGTGAATTGGCCGGCTCAACCGGAAAATTACCACATTCTTTTAGAATACCAATTTCTTACCTTTTATATTCCGTTTTGTTTGGTGAACTCCTTAGGCTTAAATCTTCGCATCTTTTCACACAACTTATACTTATTCATCTTATCGCTCTGTCGTCGTCCCACTATCTAAGGTCTTATGGAAGTTAATACCTTTGCACTGCTTTGGTGTAGCAATTTGGTTACTTATAATCAGATGACCAGTTCACTCGCTTATGGCCATAGTAAAAAAATATACTGGGGTTATTCATATATAAACATTTCTTTTTTATGGAAGGAAACGAGCAGGCGTATCACTCGATGGAAAGCAATCAACGACGTCCATAGACATCCGTAGTGTCATGGGCATTGCAGAAGCGTTGCCGGCCTTTAAAAAAAGTGTGAGGCTTATTTTTTGAAGGTTTCAATGTCGTATCGGTTCGAAAACACCGCTGGAGGTAGCTGATACCACAGGGTAGTGGTGCGTGGAAAGAAATTTTTTTATAGACATATATAAATAATTATCTCTTGAGATGCAAGGAGAATCCTGGATAATGTCGACATTCAAGAGCGTGTTAGTGGCTCTAACATAATCGGAGAGACAAAGGAATATAGACTGCGTTGGTTTCCCAATTTAGAGGCGATGGAAGAAGGTAGCACTGCCAAGAATGATTCACAGAGCAATGCGATGAAGGTGGATTTGCACGAGCGTCAAATAAACAACTGGCGAGAAATCGCACAAGACCGCGAGTAAGTAAAGGTATTTATAAACAGACTATCAAATTTCATTGTTTCTATAATCCTTGTTACGCATTAATAGCTTCAATAAACGTCCGTTATTATTAAGGAATATATTTAACTGTGAGCCATGATGATATTTAGTTTTACTTTATATTGTGATGTTGAGTATCAATATAAAGAAAACCCTTAATACTGAGGCGAGGTTTATCGCTGGCATTGGACTAATTTATTGTATAGGATATCCGGTCGTAGAATTAGGTTATAAGGTCGAATAACTAATTACTTTCTGCCGATATTGAGAAAAAAAGAGTCATGGCTACATAATATCAGGGAATGGACCGTGATAGCGAGTCCTCCAGTACTGCTGCACCTCGCGAAGGAGGAGGAAAGTTGTGCTGAATTGGCTGCCAACCTTCGCAAGATGGAGAAGCACTTAGAAGAAGAAGAATATTGAAAGAACATCTTTTCTTTTCTATATTTAATGGCAATTAGTTACAACTATTATGCCAGTGTCAAGTAAAATACAATAATATCCAATCTCTTAAAATGTACCAGCTTATCACGTTAAGTCTTGATCAAATGGTGGCTATTGTACCAAAACCTTCTATGAACTTTGTCAGTCAACTTAAAAAGTTACGATATACGCATTTATTTCATATCATATAAGTGAATTATATATAATCGAACTTTTCGAATTGTATAATACGCCACCACAATTAAACAATATAACTGATATTAACATAAGAATAAGATTATGAAAATGAAATAAAAACACAGCGTCATTAATGTAATTTGGCGGGAAAAGTCCCGAGAGAATTCATCTTGCCTTCACGCATATGGTTTCAACAAAATGGCGTCACGCCTCACACCGCTAGAGAGACCATGGAGCTTCTTTGCGATTTCTTCCCTAGCAAATTAATAAGCCGTTTCAGCGATATCCCTTAGCCACCCAGGTCCTCTGAACTTACCCCTATTTATATTTTTTCTGCGGTACCCTCAAAAGTAAAGGCTATGAAACAAACCCTACGACTACATCAGCGTAAAAGAAAATATCGTCCGCGAGGTTAACGGCATCCCGACGTCACTACTTCAGCAAGTGGCACAGAATATTGTGGCTAGATTCCAATAGTGTGTTCGACGTGGCCGTCAATATTAAAACGAAATAATTTTTAAATAATAAAACGCGCGCTTCTCTTCTTCGTAAAAGTAATTAATTTTTTTTAATATCCTCTGTAGTTCTTTTTATTATATATGTTTGAAAAACTAATTCAGTCACTGAACACCCGTTATTTTATTTTTTTCTATGATATTTATCTATTTGATTCACTAAGGGCGTCTTCTTCAGTGAAACTTCATAAATGTTGACTGCGCAAGATATATTATTATCATCATCAACAATAGCACATATATCCAATGGTAGACATAAGAATTTAAGATGCGCCATCTAGTCCGCTCTTCGGTTTCACGTGTCCATTTTCTGCCAGCCTCCGTGTGCAGATCGTCGCACCATCTAGCCGGAAGGTGCATTTCTTTTGCCAAGATGCGGTCTCCATTCCAGCGTTTATTACTTCTTCCACAAATGTGATCAGCGCAATCGTTCAGAGATGAGCTTCGGAAGCTCGCTCAGAGAGCTATACTGAAAGTTTCACGTTCTACTTTGCCGAAGAACCAAAATCACCGCTCTAGTCCCCCAAGTAAGCTAAATTGAGTGGCAGGAGTTATTAACTGGCCTTAAATATATACCCAATATAGAAGACATTTTCATTTTGGATGGATTCAATTCTTCTTTAACCACTGTTTCAATCGATCTATATTGGTTCTCCATACCAGAGGTCCCAGTAAAGGAGTCAAACCACACGTGACGGCTATTTGTATACGTTACAAGCTAGGCGGCGCGCAATGGGCCATCTCGTGGGTCTTCCAAACGTCTACAAGTTCCCTTGATTAAATCATAAACGTAACGTTAAATATATGTTTAGTACCTACTTAATATATAGTTTGAATAGAGGTCCTACTTAATATATAGTTAGAATAGAGGTCTTGTAGACACAAATAAGTACAGCCTTAACAGGTGATTTACAATTATATTATTATATAAATTAAAATTATTTTTACTGCTAATCCTTTCAATGTGTAATGTATATAATTTTAGTTTAGTTGGAGTTGAACTTATATATTGCACTTTGTATATTTTTTTACTTTCCTCGGTACTTTGAGGTTATAAATACACATACATACATATCTTCACGCCTATCTCTCGTAGGGGTTGGCAGAGACCACAAAACTCCATTCGCCACGATCTCTCCACACCCTTCCTGCTTCCTTCACACTCATCCATCCTTCCTCTCACATTCATCGTAGCGGAACAGCTCTCCGCTATACGCTTCTCACCCTCGTGGGAATCAGGACGTGATTGGTGGTAAACGACGTCGCCGGCATTTTTTAACAAATTAGGTACATTAAAATTCGTCATAGTGAATCCCACGAGCCGCAAGGGAGGATGGAGGTCGGCCCCAGCAGAGTCCCGCATGCTGATGTAAGGCACCATAGTACCCGGGGACGGTCGCAATTATAGGCAGTAATAAAATAGGTCGCAGTAATAAAATAGCCTGATTCTCACGAGGGCGAGAAGCGACCAATGGAGAGCCATTTCGCTGAATGTTAGCGGATGGAGCTTTGTGGTCCCTGCCAATCCCTGTGGGGGATAGGCGTGATATATAAAAAAATAGGTAAGTTATTTATTTTATAAATAATCAACTTGATTTAAAATGGTTGTAAAATAAAATCAATTTTTTAAACTGATTGTCTCATTCAGCTTTGCCGCCCCGGGCGTCTGATAAGCGAACTAACCGCCATTGCTTAGTTGGAATGGTTAACAAGAATTTTAGTAGAATAAATATTGCATGTTTTTTTTTTAAATAAATATTGGGGACAATTTTTTAGTCATCTGTATATCAATCAATACGTGAGGAAAAATCTTTGAATCCCTAAGAAAAATTCAACGAATTGCATTCGAATTTCGAATAACTAGCTAGTAGTATAATACGATTCTGCGTGCGCACTCGAATGGAGTGCCGAAATGGTGTGAAATTGTATATTATTATAATTGTATGCCAGTATAAAGCCTATTCTCGTGAGATGACGTTAATGATGGAAATAAGGGAGGTGTGCTGTCTCGCCAAATTTCAATGTGACTGCGGTCAGGCCCCACCTCCGCGTGCTATTGGCTTCGGGCGGTTCAACTCCGCCAATGACGTCGCGTGAGTCCCCCCACTCGACGTTCCACATCGAGATGATTACGTTTTCCCTAGTGAGGAAAACATTTCAATTTTGAAAGAAAAACCCACCGCGGTTGCATGTTGCATGTGTTCCAGGTAATGCGAGAGCGGAACGTGCGGCTCTAACCGCCGCGGTTAGCTGAACACGAACTCGTACGTACGTACATACGCCACCATTGTTTACTTATATTTCAAACTTAGTAAGCTTGAAAGTGTTGAGTTGTTCGGAGTCCCGTAGTAAGTTGTGTGTATCGCCTACGCTGGCGTCGGTCGGCCTCTTTGAGTTCGAGCGGAGTGTGTCGTGTTCAGTTGTTCAGTATACATTCCGCCGCCGTCGACAGTCATTCGTATTATGGGACGCGTCGTATGCTAATCGCGCTACGAAAAAAACTACGCAGTCCGCCCACCGCGCGTGTAAAGTTATTAACAATAAAAACATTAATTAATTGCGTAAACGTTCATACTGTGAATTAACCGGATAATTGACAACTTCGAAAGTTCCGAAAACTTTTTATAACTTACAGTGAGTTTAAAAAAAAACTTTTTGTGGTGATTATTCGAATATGCTTACATAAATATACGATATTTTAAATGCTATTTTAATCTCTTGGATTCTGCGATTGGAAGAATACCATCTGTCTCCGTACTAAATTTATAAAAAGTGTGTAAGTAGTACCTGTAATATTTTAATAGGTTTTAACTATGAATAAAATGACAATAAAAAATTATACGCCTATTATAAGTGATCGTTAGGCTATAAAACATTGGTAAATTTAAAGAAAATGTTCAATGCAAAAATCAAACATGAAACATGTATTTGAAAAAAATAGGACTTTATGTTTTCGATAAAAATAAATCACGGATTGCCTACTATTTATTATAAATAAAATAATATTTTTTTTTTATCTATATTACAAAACTAAAAATATACAATACTATGTTCGCAACTAAGTTCTCGATGTTTTTTTTATATAAAAATGCAACTTAATTATTTATTATCAAAGTATCGCTAGCTACAACTTTTGCCCATCTTTCTGGCAGAGCTCGAATACCGTTACAATAAAATTGTTCGTCTTTTGAAGCTATCCATGAATCAAGCCAATTTTTAAAATGGCTTGTCGGGGGTAACTCCTAATACTAAAGCAAGCTGTTTTTGCGTTTGGCATGGATCATCATCGAGGAGTTTAACGTCTTCGAATGTTTTTGGCCTTCTTTTCCGCGGACAGTTGTCAACATTGAAATCACCGTCTTCAAAGCGACGGAACCAATCGCGGCACGCTGTTTCACTTAGAGCAGCATTTCCGTAAACTTTTTTTAACTGGCGATGCGTTTCAGCCGCCGTTTTCTTCGAAATAAGAAAAGTCCCGCAAATGACGATTATTTGGCACAAAATCGGACATTTTTAAACAACTAAAAGTATTGACGCCACAATAAAATCACCAACGTGAGACAGACAACGTCAAAGCGGTTCGTTTGCTATATGTCTAAGCTTGGTTCATGAGGTTTTGGATATGTCAAAATCGACCAACACTTACTGTTGGAGCCATCTAATGATAAACAGCGAGAACTTAGTTGCGCACGTTAATTAGAATTTTTAGGTTAGTTTGACATTATCAACGCAAAATAGCGAAAACGTAGTAAACCGCAAAATGAAAACTTACCAACAGAGTCAAAAAATTTTTTTAAGATTTCTGAAAAAATTGTATCCAGTCACTCAAAAACATTCATTTTCAAGGCTGTACTAAATATTCTATTGGTTGTGAGACTCAGAATATTCGATGAAATATATTTTACTGATGTGAATAGGCAATAAAATTTTTTTGACATCTGTCAATTACAGCGTTTTCGCGCGTTCAGCTTTTTTTGCGTCGATTACCTTTTTTCTGAGCCAGTGGTCATGAGTTCGATTGCTGCGTCATTTCAAATATTTGTATAGCCTACAGGTGTTTCCCTTATAGTTCGCTATATAGAAATAAGTCGGCCCATTTCTCATCGTAGTTGTTAATGGTACCATGGAAACAAAATCCCGTAGATGTTTGCTTTATTATATGCTATATTTAATTAAGTCAATCTGCGATCTCCAATTTGAATGGAACAGTAGCGATTACGGTAACATTATTTCTCCAGCAATTCCAGATTGTTATGGCCATACGTATTTATGGTAACAGCTTTTTATTCTGTGTCTGGTTGTTTATTTATATCCACTTATACGCCTTCATTTAACTACATACATATTGACGCGAAAAAGCGAATACCCTGTAAATGACAGAGGTAATAATATTTTTATGGAATTTTTTTACAGGATTAGAAAAAAAATACTTTGTCGAATGGTCTGAGTCTCGCAGCTCTGAGACTAGAATTTTGATTTTTAAATCTAGGAAAAAAAAATTTTGTACAGCGTTCTGACTGATTTTGCGTGATGAAATACAATTTTTTCAGAAATCTTTAAAGTTTTTTTGGCTCTGGTAGAAAGTTTTCATTTAGCGGTTTACTAGGTTTTCGCTTTTTTGCGTCGATACCATTGTCCAATACGCCACTAAAATTAAAATTCAAAATGAAATACACAACTCTACTAGAGTAAATTGGCCTTTATAACATTTAAGGACTTGCAGGAGTTCCGCAAGTTACTGTCTTGTGCCTGAACAAGAACTGGCACAAAGACAACATAGCGACAAAAAATTAAAAAAGTTGGTTATTGAATTTTTTTGTATGGAATAGAAACGCAACCGAATATGGCACTTGATGCAAAGCAGTCAACGCCGCCTATAGATATTCGTAGTGCCATGGGCAATACAGAAGCGTTGCCGGGCTTTATGATATGTGTAGGGTTGTGTAAGGTTCCAATGTCGTATCGATACAGAAATAACGCTGAAGTTAACTAGTTCCACAGGGTAGTGGTGCGGGGAAAAAAATTTTCAGGAAAAACGCATGGCACTAGATCGTATCTTATTATCATTTATCCAGATTGTGGGGATAAAAGTGTTCTTTGCCGGTTGCATTGCGTTGCCGGCCTTTAAGAAATGGACTATCGATGTTTGTTTGTTTTTCTTGTTGTTATTATGTTATCTCCGAAGTAGATAATCCTACTTTATCCTAAATAGCGTTTTATTTTATAATTGAACGAATACGAGATTGAAATGATATAAATCTTGTAAAAACGTGATATCTTTGGCAGCCGATAGATCACAAAATTATTTTTTATATTTCTTATTTTTTTTTAAACTTAACTTTATCTGTTCAATTTTATAATATTAAATTATTACATTAGTAACCCTATTGTCAAAATGTAGCCATGCTGTGCGCAAATTTAAAAAGTTATAGTCCGGATGATGTTAAGTTTATATTATATAGTATTCTTTAAGAGTGTAACTTGTTTTGGTGTCTAGTAAATAAAATAAAATAAAAACCGGAACGAGGTGTTTAGTAGATCTGTGAGGTCTTTAGTGGTAGAGTAATTATAGAATTAATGTGCCGATGCCGTTGTGTAGATTGAAGCGGGGAAGTACCACAGCCTCAGAGAATAACGACCTTAAGTGGTAGCATTTTGATGTGTTAAAGCCCTCCCGTCCTCTCTTTACTTACTCGTTCCATCAACCACATCTTACTTTAACGTCGGCGATTAATCTGTAAGAAGCCTCAGTATTGCAAGTTTCTTTTTTATAGTAGAGCTGCAAACGAAAATGTGGTGTTACATTCCCGAAGTCGGATGCCTATAGATGGGGTGACGATCACTTGTGAACATATACGTTCGTCTCTTGAATTCCCACCCCTATCACGCATCTACGTGAAAACACCGCAAGTGGTAAATCATTCTACACATACACGGTTAGTGGCAGAAAACTGTGATTAAATCGGAGAGTGTTGGACAGTTAGCCGTCCATGTTGTCACAGTGGAACCTATTATTGTGGCGCGTAGTGCGACGGTGCAATTGTACGGCTAGAAGTCGATTTTTTTTTATGGCATAGGAAGGCAAACGAGCATACGTGTCACCTGATGGAAAGCAACCAACGCCGCCCGTAGACAACCGCGACACCGCACGAGTCACGGAAACGTTCCCGGCCTTTTAGGTATGTGTAGGCTTGTTTTTTGAAGGTGCTAATGTCGTATCGATTCGGAAAGACCGCCGAAGGTAGCTGGTTCCACAGAGTGGTAGTGCGTGAAAAAGAAGTTTCGAGAGAAGCGCACCGTAGTAGATGGCCACTCGTCCAGATGATGGGGATGAAACTTTTCTTTATGGCGAGTTGTGCGGTTGTGGAATTCGGCGGCGGGAATTATTCTAAACAATTCCTCGGACCACTCCCCATGATAAAAGCGGCAAAAAATGCTGATAGATGAGACATTATATTATGTATTTCCACAGATGTACAGTTCGCTCAGTGATAAACTGCCTGTCTCCTGGATGATGGGGGTTGGGGCTTTTTTTTGTGGCGTGTAGTCCCATGGTGGAACTGTGAGGCTGATATGCTTTTAATGAGGTTCTTACGTTATACATAGCAGTCGTCAAAGTGGTGAGTTCCACGAGAAAATTTCGCCGGTCCGCAGAAAAATGTGTACTATATACCTACTTATCACGTTATATTTTAAGATGAAGTGAAATATAATACATTTCATAACAATACGTGAAAACTTTCGTCGCATACTGTACACAGTGGCCATTGGATGAGCGGCTAGGAATGTATAATGCTAAAAGTTTGGTATACTTAAACCATCGTGTAGAAGGAAGGTTGTTAACTGGTTGGTACACACACACACACACATCTTCACACATACAGAACACATCTGTACACATACAGATCACATCTTTAATAATTTATTATCTTACTTAATCCATTTTTTATTTTCTTGCGTGTTTGATTTTTTTTCCCTACTGTTTGATATTTATGTTATAACATTTATGTATTATTTACGAAGGGAAGAGCCTAGTTTCCCACAACAGGGAATCCTAGTGTGGGATCTAGTGTCCTGTAACATTTGTAAACATTTTTAAAATAAAGATATTATTATTATTATCTCTTAATAATGATGTATTAATAAAGCTTTCACAATTTGGTTACAATTTTGATGTGTTTTTAGAACATATTTTCATAAATATATTTAATATTTAAGAAATCCTATTAGTGGTCCGCGGGAATTAAATTGTGAATTTACTGGTCCGTGAGATTAAAAAGTTTGGCGACTGCTGATTATACTTTTTTTTTAACAGCCCATATATGTCCCACTGATGAACACGGGCCTCTCCATTTCTGGAGGAACGGACGTTAAATCCACCACGCTTGTCCAATGCGGATTGGCGGAGTCACCAGACTCGGAATAAATATGTTGTTTAGACTTATATTTATGTAATTATGAATCATATGATATAATTGTTGACAGTGGCTGTAAATACTGCGGAGAGCTTAACGGGAGATGCGACTAGAACGTCGCGCGGCTGACTCCCATCCTGCACCCTGACACCTTCGAAATGAACGATCTCCCCCCTTCTGCATACGCCAACGACACGCGCAGAATGCAACTGTATTCTCATCCACACATCCATCCCACGGTGAGTCACACTCCTTTGTTTCACTTGCCCCGTTTTATGTGAGACTTGACGCATATGGCGAAGTGTGAACGCATTCTGTTTCATGCCATTTACGACAACTATATAGAAGTGTGTATTATTGGATTATTATAATATGTTATTGGACTATTATGTATTATTACCTATGTACATATAGGTAATAATACATGTAGGTAACACTTGTCAGGGTAAGCGCCGTCGGAACTGCGGTAGCATATTTCAGCATTTCCCGCAGTTCCAACTAATGGCGCAGAGAGGTTATTAAAAAAAAGTTAAGACCGTCATTTGCTGTTGGGTTATGGATAAATAGACCATTTTTCTTAACTCAAAACGGAACGATGTAAATATTATAATTGCGAAAGTCTGCCTGTCTGTCTATTTCTTTCACTGCTAAAACAATTTTGATTAAATTTGGCATGGAGATAGTTGAAGATCCGAGGTCAAACATAGGGTGCTTTTTATCCCGAAACAATAGCTCTTACAGGATGCTCGATAGGTTTCGCACGATAAACTAATTTTCACACGGGCAGCAATAACGTAATTGCATAAATAAAATCACGTTTATTATTATTATGATTATTTTTATTAAATCAAATTATTAAAAATAAAAATAAATCACCATATTTACTAAAGCCAAGTTCTGTGACGGTAATTATTATTAAATTATATGCAAGATATTTTTTTAGTTGTATCGTGTTTGACGTGCTAATTTTAAATTTTCGCGCAGTTTCTGAAATGGAACTGTTTGGCGTCCCGGATTTTTTTACGGGACCACGGAATAGGTTCCCGAAAAAGGGACGTATGGTCACCTTAGTTATGGAACATGATTAGCAACGCTATATTTGCCGGCTCTTTCTCTTCTCCGACAGCCGCTGTGGAAGGCTAGATGGAACGACAATCTACGTAAGGCGGCTAGCAAACACTAGTTGCATATAGCTAAAGATCAAGCTAGTTGACGCGCCTTGGAGATGTTCAACAGAAGAATAATATAGACTGATGATAATTATATGAATGCAGTCGTAAATTAACGATAAAGTTAGTTATGATTAGTTACGTGTAGGCTTATTCGATTTATATTCCGCCATTTGAAAGTATTTTACAAGATTTATATTCCGCCATTTGACAGTATTTTATTCGATTTATATTCCACCATTTGAATGTATTTATTTATAAATGTAGAAAATACCTAGCTATAACTTTGTAGTGATGAAGCATCATAGTCTTTAGCTATAGATACTAATCAATTAGGTTACAATAACCTCTTTCGTGAAATCCTTCACATTTGTTAATTGAGTTAATAAAATAAATAAATATAAAGAAGCGGAGTGGAGCGAAAAAGATGAATGATTTATTTCGCTTAAACTGGCTTTGGCAGTCTTATACGAATATCCGTCTGTTACCTGGTAACTTAACGCCGTCTGCAGTATTGCCCCTTCGGAATAATGTACATTATTTCATTTCCATGGCGTCTTATTGTATTTATTTTTGTTGCTTTAAATTTTATAGCTTTTATTTTTAAACGGTTTTATTTAGCCTTAGTTTAAGAAGCTGAAATAATTTGTTTATTTTTTGTTAGTTTCAAATTTTGATGGCATTTTTTTTTATATATTTCTACTAAACCGAATGGTATGAAACTTTGCACACACATTGAGTTTCCGTGAAGATAACACATTATGATTATTTCAAGTTGGTAACGAAAGTCTGCCAGAAAGTGACAGTGACTTTTATCGTTACTAGAAACACTTTGGAGTCTAAACTCTTGTACAATCATTGTGTAGACAACAAAAAAAAAATTACCCACAATGTGTCTAATTATGTGTCTTTATTGGAATAGAAAATCTCTATCAAATCTAATATCACATTTGCTGCGTGGCTTATTTATTAATAATAAATAAGCCACGCAGCAAAATTAGTTATCCATGCGAGGTGCGACAAATATCACAGCACTGAACTCCGCTATCGATCTCCATTCGTCAGTGTCAATTACATCATCGACCTTGTTTGTTCGACTTTTATTCGTGCGAATTTTATTGTGTCGTGGAAACAAACATATTACAATTAAATATATTATACATATGCGGATTAGCGGGGTTACCAGCTTCGGAATAAATATTATAATCGGCTATACATTTATTTATCCCGATGCGAGGAATGATTCGCAACCATTTACTACGTAGGCGGCCACTCCACTGAGTTGTTGACACACACACACACACATATATATATATATATATATATATATATATATATATATATAGGTTGTGTAAAATACGGGGAAAACCCGATGATAGTAGATAGAAAAATATACACCGCTCGAGGTAAGAGTGGGGAGTCAAGAATTAATGGAAGGGTAGAAAGAAATGGGGAGACTCCGCCGTCTAAATTCCAAGTAGTTTTTTCTTATTACTAGTAAACTTTTTAAAAGTTTTTGTACATGGTTAAATTTTCTTATTGGAAAATAAGAGAAACCAGACTAGAGATATCAGCTAAAATCTATACCAGTCGAGGTCAGATCGACGGGGAAAGAAATCATAAGATGATATGGACATTGTAGGGAAGTCGCCGCCTTCGTATTTGAGCTTGGGACGATCCATCGTGGAGCCCCAATTGCCTCAAGGGTTTTACAAGGCTTATTAAAATAAGTCCGTTACAGATACGACTACCGGAAAAATTTTAGTGGGCATACCACCCATACATATCGGTTACCGATTAATTATTACTGGTTAATAAGCGGCTATTATTTCGGCTATAAGTTCTCGTGGACTGCTAGATTACTAACGAGGTAGTTTCAGTGATTGTATAATTATCATACTATCTCTCTCTCTGAGTCCTAAGTCCCCCTGGCAGGGTATAGGGCAGACACGACGTTTCTCCATCTCGACCTGTCGCTGGCCATACGCTTCACTTTGCTCCAGGATAGTCCCATCTTCTGCACTTCGGCCGTTACAGTACCCTGCGAAGTTTGTTTTGTGCTCCCACGTTTTCTTTTCCCCTGCGGATTCCATTCGAGGGCCATCTATTGGGTCCTCTTTGCTGCTGTTAAATTAATTATCATATTATCTTTCAGAGCAACAGTGACATTAATTGGCAAGTTATAGAGAGAGCACGGCCATAAGAGTTCAAACTCTGTGTAATCAGCCAACTCTAGCGGTATTTCCGAAATAAGGACATTGGAACCTTCAAAAAAATAAGCCTACATAAATTTCATTTATTCACTACATACAATTTCACCTAACTTGGACAGGGCGTTCAAATGTTTACCAACAAATCCATTCACAGAGACTACTATGGGTATAATGAGAGCTGAATCAGCATGCCACATTAACTAATGTTATTGTTTCACATACACATTTTGACGACCAATTGGCCTAGTGGCGAGGCCCCCCGCCCGCGAAGTCAATGGTCGCGGCTTCGATAACCGAAACGGAATAAATATATGTATGGATTATAAATATTTATTCCGAGTCTGTTAATCCCACTAATTCGCATTGGACAAGTGTGATGGGTTTAACATCCATTCCTCCAGAAATGGAGAGGTCCGTGCTCAACAGTGGGACATATATGGGTTCTCTGGGAATACGTATCTTTAAGCTCCTTAGAAAATTTCCACTAGCATCCTTTCATGTTATACACATAGAATTATAGTGTTATGTCTTACATAAGTTTATGGTGATGCGGGGATTCAACTCACAATCCAGAATGCGAACATTACACCGTTTGGCTCGTCTACATGATTTTTGCATTCAAGTATTACAGATTGTTCAAAAATTTGTATTGTGTCATATTATCATGTCATATTTAAAGTGGTAGAGCCCGCTAATTCGCATTGGACAAGCGTGGTGAGTTAACGTCTGTTCCTCTAGAAATGGAGAGGCCGTGCTCAGCAGTGGGACATATATGGACTGTTAAAAAAGTATACATTTTGTATTCTCTATTTGTGGGGGGGAGGGGTAGGGGGTAGGAGAGGTAGGAATCACGGGACGAAGCTAAGTGCGATATCAATAACTGTTATTATATGATTGTATATTAAAATGATTGTTTTTTTTTGTAATTTATTTTTTTATAATATAATCCAACAGTTTAATTACACAACTTCTTACTTAAAAATAATATAACAAGCAAAAAAAACCAAAATAGGATTACACAGTTTGGGCTTAAATATATTACTTTTACAAACTAGAAGACATATCAAATATTAAAAAAAAATTTGAAAAAAAATTAAGTTGAGAATCTAATTTTGTGAGAAGATGTGTATGTGTGTGTGTGTGTATGTATGTATGTTTGTGTGTGTGTTTGTGAGTGTGTGCATTTTAATTTACTGCATCTTTACTTTTGAGTGTTTTTCTAAAAGTCCTTTTTGACATGCTAATGCTGGCATAATAAATATTATATGCTGACAGGCTAATGTTTAATGAGCTTAGACTATTTCGAACTATTTATTATTATTTATTTATTTTCAAGCTATTATGTAATATACGCTAAGCGGTTGTATAATTAATGAAAATTGAAGTACTTAAGCGCTGAGTTATGTTTTATCTCTCGTCCCTGACACGAGTTTATCGTGAGTCCAACAACAGATTGTCAATTAGATATCTAGCTATTTACTACTGTGTACGATTAAAAAAAATAATGATGAAATATCCCATTTTGATTTTATTGCTGTCCCGTACCTACTGCATGCTGCAAATTAGAAAAGCACTCGATAACAGGTTACATTTGAAGTTAAAACTTCGATAGCCGCGTGCAAGCATGCGTAGCAACATACTTAACGTATATGTCTATAGCTAAAGAGAATTTTTTAATTTCTTTTGAAATTCTTCATACTACTTAATATGGAAATCAGATTAATGTTAATAATTTAAATTCAAAAGTTTTGAAATTCTAATTTTTAATATTACAATTAGTTTGAAATTTAAAAATAGAATTTTAAGTTTTCACTTCTGTCGGCAGTCTTCATGACTGTCTCCAATTTTTTTTCTTTTGTTTTAGTAATTTTCTTACCATTAGTTAATGATCAATTGGTTCTGTGTCGGGGCCTTTGGCCCAGCCCATTTATCGGAATAAATGTATATGTATGGCCTACAGATATTTATTCTGGTAGTCTTTTAACTTCGCCAATCCGCGTTGGACAAGCGTGGTGGATTTAACGTCCGTTACTCCAGACATGGAGAGGCCCGTGCCTGAGCAGTGGGACATATATGGGCTGTTAAAAAGCAGTGATAGTGCTACGCTGCAGACGAATACTTTGTCAAGAATGGCACATTATTCTGTATATATCTGTAGGATGAATGGGCCAGCTCGTCCGGCGAAGTACTACACTCCCGCATAAAACCGGCGTCTGAGTGGTAGCTTAGCTACCGCGCTTCGTCCGGTGAGCGGTTGAGTTCCACAGGTCCATCCCCCCTCCCCCCTTCTATAATGAGATTTTGCTTAAAGGTCAGCAACGCTTCTGCACTGCCTCTGGCGCTACGCATGTTAATGGGCGGCGTTGATTGCTTCCCATCAGGTGACACGCCTGCTCGTTTGCCTTCCTATCCCATAAAAAAGACACGTTCCCCTGGAAGATAGAAAAAAGTATTTATTATAATAATTAATTCAATCGTGGAAAATATAGTACTCACATAGAGATAAATTTAATCATTCAACACGGAAAGGGAAGCTGATACAGTATACGTATTTGCCTTGGCCATGAAATATGTTTATTTTCAAGGGAACGATCAGAGATTTGATATGACACAATACAAATTTTTGGACAACTTGTAATACTAGAATGCAAAAATCATGTAGACGATCCAAACGGTGCAGTCTTCGAATCCTGGATTGTGATTGTATCCCCGCATCACTATAAACTTATGGAAGACATAACACTATAATTCTATATGTGTAGCATGAAAGGATACTAGTGGAAATTTTTCTAAGGAGCTTAAACATACGTATCCGTATTTCTTTTTAAAGAGCCCATATATGTCCCATTGCTGAGCACGGGCCTCTCCATTTCTTGAGGAACGGACGCCACCCACCACGCTTGTCCAATGCGGATTAGTGGGGTTATCAGACTTGGAATAAATATTTGTAATACATACATATATTTATTCTGATGCGGGGATCGAACCCGTGAACATTAGCTCCGCGGGTGGAGGGACCCGCCACTTAGCCAATGCCAGTGTCAAGTAAAATACGATAATTATATTAATCAACTTATCGTTGGTTGATTGACTAACGTTACGTCTTGATAAAATGGTGGCTATTCTATCCAAAACCTTCTATGGACTTTTTCAGTCAACTTAAAAAGTCACGATACACGCATTTATTTCATATCACTTCAATTATACGCCTTAATCGAATTGTATAATACACCACCATAAATAAACAATATAACTGATAATAATATAAGATTATGAAAATCAAATGAAAACACAACGTCACTGATGTAAGTTGGCGGGAAAAGTCCTTTCTCTGCTTTTTAAAAGTTATGATTATAAGATTTTTATTTATATCCTTCACAGTTATTGCGTATTTGTGTTTAAAAATCGAATTGCGCTACCGGACTTGCGTAGCTGTAATGTTTTAGTGAAATTACTAAAACATTACATTTAATTAATTTATTAATTAGTCAATTAGCCTTACGTATATGTGTTATGAAATCAACGTGTAGATAAAACATTAATAATAAAATTCACCCGGTAGATATTGTAGTGATACATTAATAAATGTATCACTAATGCAATAAAACTTTTCTATAGTATTTCTTTTTAAATTCGTTATTTAAAGTTTGAAATAAAAAAGAAATAAATTGTTTTCTATTAAAACAAAATATTAGTTCGACTGACGTGTTTTATATAGACATGTCACCCGTCCGGCACATGTATAAAATGTAAATTGAAGTGTTAATAAAATACATAAAAGAATAAATATGATATAAACGTACAATGAAACAAGAAAACTAAATTAATATTATTTTGAAGCATTTTATTTGAAGATATAAAACCCCCTAAAGAGCCCGGGTGTCGCCGTTAGAAGTACGGCGGGCACGTCACAGTATTAATAATACGTAACACATAAATCATTAATAATAAAATTCACCTGGTTAGTCGTTTATATATTTCTTATTTGTGACCAAACAAAAACGGTCAGTCAGTCGAAGCGTTCTCAATAACGTGATCAATGACCTGCTTTGTTTCGACGGCAACGAACATCACTCCAGAAGTGGGTTTGATGAAATATTGCCAATTGTTATAATAAAAAAAATCAAGTACTTCTCACACGTCTTCCTGCGTTGTATTAATGGCCACGGCCTCTGAGAAATGACGTACTATTAGGGTTAAAAAGTGTAAACAGCCAGTGACGTTGAGTTAGCCAACTATATGTACATATTATATATGTATATTTACTATTGCATTGTTGTATGATATGTTTTCAAACTGATATTCTTAAATGAATTGTTATTTACTACTTAATTTACACTACTATTTACTACTTTTTAATGAAATGTTAGTGGAATCGTAACAAAATATATATATATATATATATATATATATATATATATATATATATATATATATATATATATATATATATATATATATATATATATATATATATATATATATATATGTATATATATATAATATATATACATAAAACATGTCACACACGCGTTCGCACACGTACGAACTCACACACATACATATATATTAATATACAATGTTTTATATTTATTTATTTTCTTTTAATTATTTCTCCAAATTCAAAATCAAATTCTTTATTTCAACATAAGAAACTACATTGCATTTATCGTACGTCAGTCTTTTAAAAATAAAGATTTTACCACCATTTCATAATGAGGTTCTTCTGAATGCCTTCATAACTATAATAAGTAGTAAGAAGTATAAATTACAAATAACGGATGTATAAATATATTTATAGATCATTAACAAGTATACAATTTTGTTTCACTGCCTGCAGAACTCGGGCGAATCCTAAAGGTACTACAGCAGACAGTTCTCTTCTACGACACATTTATGTGTTACATATAATAAATAAATTTAACATTTAAATCCTTTCCCACAAAATTTGGTAAGTTTTGCCATGGGAATAATTTAGATAGAGACTTTATTTATTTATTTAATCTTTCTGTACGAATTCTAGTATAGAGGTGGATTTAATGCCGTATGGCATTCTCTGCTTGTTGCTGCTGTGCAACCTTTGGGTTGATGTGAAAATATTTTTACGTAGCAGGTACAAAAAATATAATAATATTTTAATATTTCATTGAAAAATCAATCGGAATCGAAGGTAAATAATTATTTAATAAATATTAGCTTAGTAGCATAAAATAAAATAAATATACATTCAGACACAGACACATGTACAAAAAAAAATTCTTTTTGGTTTGTATAATTTAGAAAAGTTTTTTAAGTTTTAAATTTGTAAAGTTATATGAAGTATAGCAAGTAAATAATATATGTAATTCACTGATATGATAGGATAGTTCGTCCTAGTTCGGCAGACAGTGAAACAAAAGTGTAACCTCATCAATGATCAATAAATATATTATTATTATTATTATTGCGTTGTTAGAAAATTATTATACAGCTAGCTAGTATATATACAGCACAGCTGCAAGCGACACGCGAGCGTCTCGAATGACTCGCTTGTAATGCGACCAACGCTGTGACAAATGTGAAAAGTATTGCACTTTCGAGGTGCCCCGCGCCATTAGTTTGTACACTTGTCGCAACAATTTTATAAAGCAGCGAAAGGAGCGAAGTTTTATAAAGCAACTAGCTGACCCGGCAAACTTCAATCATCAGAATCAATAGATAAAAAAGCTGAACGATAATTGCAGAATGTTTCAACATTAGTAAAAAATGTGGTCAAAACTTAACAGTAACAAAAAGAAATCGCGATCAATTAACAAATGAAAAAAAAAAAGAACTTTACTTTTAAATTTAATTGATTTCTGAACAACGGGACGAATATCAAATATTTGACAGGTATTATTAAATAAATTGTTGCTTTTACTATATTTCTAATATTTTTATTATATTTACTCACCTTTTAAAGCTTCCCTGGACTTCCAAAAATAATTCAAAACCAAAATTAGCCAAATCGGACTAGCCGTTTTCTACACTAACGAACAGCAATTGATTTTTATATATATATATATATATAGATAGATATAATCGTTACCGTTCGATATTGATATGAACTTTGAAATGCATTTTTTTTAAATTAAAAGTTAGGGTTGGGAAATTAAAAATCATTCTTCATCATGAACTTTCAAATATATTATTAAATAAAGTTAGCAATTTTTTTTATCTAGATCATCAGAGATGTTGCAGTTGGGCTTCGGTCTGGTCCGGGACATCGCTCTCTTGCTCCAATCCGTCACACCTAGTGTTTTAAGTTTCATGTACCTACATGTGTATATATAAAATGCGTCTCCCGTTTTTGCATAGCTACCAATTTTTACATACATACATATGCAGGGACCACAGATCTCCATTCGCTATGATATCGACATACCTTCTTGCTTCCTTCACGCTCATCCATCTTTTCATCTATCCTTCCTCTCACATTCATCGTAGCGAAACGGCTCTCCGTTCGTCGCTTCTCGCCCTCGTGGGAATGAGGACGTGACGGGTGGCGAACCACGTCGCCGTCATTTTTTAACGAATTAGGTATAATAAGATTCGTCATAGTGACTCCATGAGCCGCAAGGGAGGATGGAGGTCAGCCCCAGAAGAGCCACGGTGAGGTAAGGCAATATAATATCCGGGGGAGCTCGTAGCCGGGACGGTCGGCACTCTTGCGATTAACCTCGCCCTAGCCACGCATCCTAGGCACGGCAGACCATGGATTGGTGGAGAGGAAGGGAAAAGGATAGAGAAGAAAGGAAAGGGCACTGGAAAGAAAAGATGGATTTAGATGATAGGGATATGACACTACCGCAACGGAAGACGAGGAGTGATACGGTAGTAGCTCGGGAGGCTGGGGTCGCGTACCTGTATAACAATACCATAAATAAGCGGCTACGCAAAGATACTACCTGACCTTATATTTTTGAAGTGATTTATAATTAACAACAGCTTGTGCTAGTTCACTACTGGACATAGGCCTTCCCCAAAATGCATCATCTATCTCGATCTTCGGCTTCACGCATTCATTTTTCTATCAAACACCCTGCTTTGCAAGACGTGGTTTCCACTCTACCACTCGTCTCAGACAAATGTGACCAGCACATTGAAGCTTGTTAACTTGTCGAACTATATCGTTAATTTTAGATCTCTAGGGGATTTCATATCGAATTATATCCATCACGGAAATTTAAAGCATAGCTCTATGAGAGACTCTGAGCTTGTGAATAAAATAAAGGTTTGATAAATCAAAGATAACTTTTTACTTAGAAGATATATCGAATTGGATCCTTATTTATTTATACATAAGGATTTTACAACAACAAAATATAATAATAATATACATAACAAATTAACAATACAAACTTTATAAAACCATATATATATGAACATATAAATACTAATAATATATAATATAGTACTATATAAATAAAAGGATACACATATATAATATACACATAAATATATACATATATAAATATTTTATACTGCAAGGAAATGTTCTTTTATTCTTTCTTAATTATATTTAAATCTGTATGCTTGAAGAAAGAGCTTAAGATGATGGCAAAATTACCTCGTTGAATCTTATTGGATCTTTTGCCAAAGTAGCCACTCGTTTGTTTCTCATTGGATATGATTGGTTGTTCAAGCTGATAGACCCAAGTTACAATAATTTCACCTTAAAATCATCGTAATAAAATGCTTACTATTTTAACAGAGTTCACTTTCTATTTTAGAAAATCTAGGTATAAGTGATAAGCACATTATATAAAAATATTTTGACTAACATAAACACTTTCAGCAGATAAAGATAACCTATTTATCGCTAAGATGACTGTATGGAAAACTGCATGTATATATATATATATATATATATATATATATATATATATATATATATGTATATGTATATGTATATGTGTATATATATACGCGATCTGACCACGTTGGTTCTTGCTGAAATCTTTTTATTTCTGAGTAACATTTAAGTTACTAAGATAATAAAAAAAATCATGCAAAAAAATACAACTCATTGTATTATCCAAAGACTGGTAAAGCTTTTACATATCTCTTCTGAATACGCTAGCCAAATCAACTGGAAGTAAGCTAAATATAGCTAATTTTTTAAGGAAGATACTCCTTCCACGCATCACCAGCCACCAGCATAGGTGGTTTTGGAACCGATACGATGTTTGGAATCATATATTTTGAGACGCCTATATGTGGACTATAATATCTTAATACCAGCATTATTAGCTTAGATTGCCAGAAGTCTTGTGAAATAAGACACTGATAGACAGATTTATTTAAATAATATTTGATAATTTGACCCACAAATATTAAGGAAGTATGTATGTATGTATGTATGTAGATGCGTTTCATCGCTGAAAAATTGTACTAGCAACCAGTAATTCTTATTAGAACAAAAATAATGTCGAGGTTGCATCATCGACCTCAATCCAATAAACGCCATCGTTATATGATTTGTGGCGAAACTGAAGAACGCCACGTACCAAGCTTTGCAAGCAATTGCGCAGTCGCGTTATATTGCTTACCCAGAGAATGGATTCCGGAAATCGACGTAAATGTGGACGTCGCAAAACATGCTATAGAATTACATAAGTAATATACAAGGTGTCCAATAAATTTAATAATATGTTCCTACTTGATGACATACATACTAATATGTTACTGCTAGCGCCGAAACGTGGACGCTGACAGTCCGTCTGTTTCACAAGCTCAGAGTCGCTCAGAGAGCTCTGTTCCGAGTTTCTCTGGTAGATATGATTCGGAGTGAAGAAATCCGCCAGAGAACTAAAGTCACCGACATAGCCTTTCGAATTAGCAAACTAAAGTGGCAATGGGCTGGTCACGTTTGTCGGAGATCCGACAATCGTTGGAGCAAACGAGCGCTGGAGTGAAGACCGCGTTTCGGTAAACGTAGTATAGGACGCCCCCCGGCTAGACGGTGTGACGATCTGCGCAGGGCGGCTGGCAGAAACTGGATGCGTGTAGCCGAATATCTGGTGGCGCTTCATGGGGGCGGCCTATGTCTATATGACATGACGGACGTTGTAAATGTTCGTCGTTCGTGTCGGCAGGTATTTTAAAGATCTACTTATCAGTACATTGCTGGGTGTCTAGATAGAATGATTCGTAATATCTACGGTGTTGCGGATGTATATGGGCGGTGTCGATTGCCTTCCATCAGGCAACACGCTTGCTCGTTTGCCCTCCTATCCCATTAAAAAAAGGACGTTAAATGAAAATGAATGAATGAAAAAATGTTAGCAATAAAGACTTTACCATCATTTCTTAATGCGTCCACTGGATGAAGATAGAATGGCAAAAGATATTTCACAAATATCCTCTTTTTCTTTCTTTTTTCTTCTTTTTAATACGCAGTAATGTATATAAATTTAATTTTTTTTTAAATTTTAAAATCATACATAGTATCACAGATAACCGTGGAAACCATTATGCAAAATTAAATTAAAATCTGCGATGTATAAGAAGGATAAAATCTGGTGAACGGAGGCCAGGGACAGAAAGAAATAGACGGGTATCGCAAAGGACACCAAGAACCACAGTGGATTTTAGCGCGAAGCATAAAAAATAAGAAGTGGTTATTTTCATGGGATAAGAAGGCAGTGTCATCTGATGGAAAGCAATCAACGCCGCCCATACACATCATCAGTGTCATAGGAATTGCAGAAGCGTTGCCGACCTTTGAGAAAGGAATTTGGGTTTATTAAAAATATTAAATGTGTTTCAAAATAGCGAGCTTAGTCGCAAGCGTGCCGACCGTCCTGGGATCGGGCTCCCCCGGGTACTATAATACCTTACCTCAGCATGCGGGTTTCTGCTGGGGCTGACCTCCATCCTCCCTTACGGCTCGTGGGATTCAATACGACGAATCTTAATATAACTAATTCTTTAAAAATGACGGCGACGTGGTTTGCATCCTGATTCCCACGAGGGCGATAATTGACGAACGGAGAGCCGTTTCGCTACAATGAACGTGAGGGGAACGATAGATGAAAAGATGGATGAGTGTGAAGGAAGCAAGGAAGGTGTGTCGGGGTTGTAGCGGATGGAGATTTGTGGTCTCTGCCTAAGCCTACAGGGAGACAGTCGCGACTATATATATATGTATGTAAAAATCAAATTATATATATATAAAATACTATGGTTTCTAAACTCTATACGGTAACGCTGTGTTAGTTGAAGCAAACACTTGCACACTAATGTTTTTAGTGTTCGTGCAATTGTTAGTCATGTACAAAGCTCGTGGGTGGCCCTTTAGTATGTATATATTTTTTTATACATACAAACATATACACGTCAAGCCATTTGAGTCAGCACCAGCGAAATTCAATCTTATGGCCGGGCTCGAGAGCTTGGCTAGGGCGTCGGGAGAACTTGTTGCGAATATTCGTTAGGCCGGCAGGCTAATTCAGTCGTGTGCTGTGCACAATGGTCCTATTTCACGAGCCGATTGACTTTGTTGCGACTTTCATATACAGATCTGGTTTCTCTTTAATGGTTCTCTCTATGGTTTACGAGAGATAAGGAACGTTGGCTATTCAGACGGCATCGACACGACTTCTTTTCGCTCACTCGATTATTTATTTTGAATAGCTTTATTTCCGCAAATTTCAACGCCTGTTCCTGAGAAATGTACGAAGAATAAGGGGAAGAGGCCCTTCCCCAAACGGCAACGAGTAGACGAGTCATCTGATGGAAAGCAATCAACGCCACCCATTGACATCCGCAGGGCCATAGGCAGTGCAGAAGCGTTGCTGACCTTTAAGGAAAGTCTCATTGTTGGGGGGGGGGGAGGGAGGATGGGCCTCCGGAACTCTACCGCTCACCGGACGAAGCGCGGTAGCTATGCTACCACAGAGACGCCGGTTTTCTGCGGATGTGTAGTACATCCCCGGGTGAGCCGGCCCATTCGTGCTACAGACGAAATAATATGACATTCTGGACAAGGTATTCGTCTAAAGCGTGGCTCTACCGTTTTCTATCAGATACATCTGCTCGTTTGCCTTCTTAACCCATAAAAAAAAACTTAAAAGAGGATACATGTTTATAAACTTCTAGTTTTTTATTAACCAACTAAGCAGGAAATGTTTGCATTACGAAACATTCGCGACAATAGTCCAGCGATAGATAGAATCGAATCAATGACCATAGATCGTAAGCGACAGTGAACAATTCAAATCACTAATACAATATCTATATATACAAAAATTAATTACTGTTCGTTAGTCTCGCTAAAACTCGAGAACGGCTGGACCGATTTGGCTAATTTTGGTTTTGAATTATTTTTGGAAGTCCAGGGAAGGTTTAAAAGGTGAATAAATATGATAAAAATATTAGGAATATAGTAAAAGTAACAATTTCGTTATCCCTTACAAACTATTCCTACCTGTCAAATATTTGATGTTCGTCCCGTCGTTCAGAAACCAATAAATTTAAAAGTCGTTCAAAAATCAAATTAAATTTAAAAGTTTTTTTTCATTTTTTAATTGATTACGATTTCTCTTTGTTCCTGTTAAGTTTTGGCCACATTTTTTACTAATGTTGAAACATTATAAAATTATCGTTCATCTTTTTTATTTATTGATTCTGAGGCGGTACGAAGTTTGTCGGGTCAGCTAGTTAAATATATACGTGTGTAGCACTGAAATTTATCGCTGCGTCATCGTTCGTCTATATGTAGGCAACCTAGAAAGTTTCGATGACCAACACATATTTGAGTGTCGTATTTCTACTGCAGTGTTCAATCAGTTCGTGGCCTTGGTCTTGAACTACATTTATATAAACTGTATCGTATGCACACGGCATAAATGACGTTTATACAAATATCATCATCAACAGCCCGCGGCAATCCACTGTTGGTCATAGGCCTCACCCAAGTAGCGCCACCTAGCCCGATCTTCGGCTATACGCATTCAATTTCCACCAGCTGCCCTGTGCAAATAAATGGGAATATGGTGGTAATGAATGTGCTTTATAAATTTTTTCGCCTGTTTCCCGGAGGGGTAGGTGCCCGCCTTTCTGCTTACGGTGACGCCCGGGATTTTTAGGGGTTTCTACTGTAAATGAAATTCTTCCAATTAATATTAATTTATTTTTCTTGTTTCAGTATCATATGTACATTTATTTTATATTCACACACTTTAACATCACTTTATTAAAAATATTTATTTGTGCTAAGAAAGGTATATAATGTATAATGTAACATATCGATGTTAAAGGTGTATAACGTAAGATATCGATGTTAAAGGTGTATAATGTAACATATCGATGTTAAAGGTGTATACCGTAACATATCGATGTTAAAGGTGTATAACGTAATATATCGATGTTAAAGGTGTATACCGTAACATATCGATGTTAAAGGTGTATAACGTAATATATCGATGTTAAAGGTGTATAACGTAACATATCGATGTTACATTCGAGACGTCAGTCGATCGAATGCCTTTTGTTTTATATCACAATTTATTTCTTTTTCATTTTGAAATTAGGTATGTAAAAAAAATCAATAAAATATAAAGGTTTTAATGCGTACACAGTGATACATTTATCACTACAATAGAAACCACAGATTTTCATCTGCTACGATTTCGGTATACCTTCCTTGTTATATTATATATATATATATATATATATATATATATATATATATATATATATATATATATATATATATATTGAAGGATTGTAATAATAAAATATAGTTCAAAAAGTTTAGAATTCGCAGAAATAAAAAAAAAATAGAGGGTATCAAACAAATATAAAACAGAAATGTCTTGCAGATCGATCCTTCATGTATGAAGATCGCAATCACTAGACTTTACTCAGCGGTTCATTATGCTCTTCCATTTCAAATGTTGTGAAATATTGAAAAAGCGAAAACGTAATAAACCGCAAAATGAAAACACCAAAGAAAAATCTTTAAAGATTTCTGAAAAAATTGTATCTGATCACACACAAACAGTCAGTTTCAACGCTGTACAAATTCTATTAGCCATAGAGCCGTAAGACTCTGACCATTCGACGCAATATTTTTTTTTATGATCCGAATACGCAGTACATTTTTTTTTTGAGGTCTGCGTCGTTTACAGCGTTTTCGCTTTTTTGCATCGATATATGTAACATCGGCGATTCTCGTTACACGGTGTGGTTTTAAGCGTACGGGTCAAGTATAAATGGTAATAGGTTAGTCAAGTAAATAATAGCGTCGAACGTTTATGCAAGGTAGTATTGTCGGTTTCTGTTAGTACGCGTTGGCACGAACGCAGGGTGACAACACTGAACGTGTACTAGAGCTTATTATTTTTTTTTTATATATTCATGCCTTCATTACGGCTCTATGGCTAATAGAATTTGTACAGCGTTGAAACTGACTGTTTGTGTGTGATCAGATACTATTTTTTTCAGAAATCTCACACCTGCGTTTTGCCGATGATATCGTGATCTTGGCAGAATCGCTAGAGGAACTGCAAGGGATGCTGAACAGCCTAAATGAATCCTCTCGACGAGTCGGTTTGACCATGAACTTTGATAAAACTAAAGTCATGGTCAATGATCATCTGGATCCACAACCGACCGTCGTCAGTGGTAAAACTCTCGAAGTTGTCCAGGAGTATATCTACCTCGGGCAAGTCTTGCAATTGGGTGGAGACAACTTCGAGAAAGAAGCCGATAGAAGGATTCAGTTAGGCTGGGCAGCATTTAGGAAACTCCGTCCGGTCTTCTCGTCGCCCAAACCTCAGAGCCTGAAGACGAAAGTCTTCGACCAGTGTGTCCTACCCGTACTCTCCTACGGCGCCGAAACGTGGACGCTGACAGTCCGTCTGCTTCATAAGCTCAGAGTCGCTCAGAGAGCTATGGAGAGAGCTATGCTCGGAGTTTCTCTGGTAGATATGTTTCGGAATGAACAAATCCGCCAGAGAACTAAAGTCACCAACATAGCCTTTCGAATTAGCAAACTTAAGTGGCAATGGGCTGGTCACGTCTGTCGGAGATCCGACGATCGTTGGATCAGACGAGTGCTGGAGTCGTGGAGACGTAGTGTGGGATGCCCTCCGGCTAGATGGTGCGACGATCTGCGCAGGGCGGCTGGCAGAAACTGGATGCGTGTAGCCGAAGATCGGGCTAGGTGGCGCTCCATGGGGGAGGCCTATGTCCAGCAGTGGACTGCCGCAGGCTGCTGATGATATTCATGCCTATCCCTCGCAGTGGTTGGCAGAGACCACAGAGCTCCGTCCGCTACCATTCATCGCAGCGAAACGGCTCTCCATTAGTCGCTTTTCGCCCTCGTGAGAATTAGGACGTGACGGGTGGCGAACCACGTCGCCGTCATTTTCAACAAATTAGGTATATTAAATTCATCTGAGTGAATCCCACAAGTCGCAAGGATGGAGGTCAGCCCCAGCAGAGCCCTGCATGCTGAGGTAAGGCACCATAGTACGCGGGGAGCCCGATCCCAGGACGGTCGGCACGCTTGCAACTAGGCTAGCTTCTAGCCACGCATCCATCGGCCCGGCAGTGGATTGGCGGAGAGGAAGGGAAAGGATAGAGAAGAAAGGAAAGGGCAAGAAAGGAAATGCGGATTTGGGGGGTTACCAGACTCGGAATTAATATTTATAAATCTATCCATATATTTATTCCGATGCGGGGATCGAACTCGCGACCATTGACTCCGCGGGCGGAGACCCCGCCACTGAGCCAATCAAAGCTTATTATATATTTCATTTTTATAAAGAAGACTGGCAATTATTTTTAATATTACTAGAATGCGGCTTGATTTTCTAGCGCTGCGGAGAGATGTCTCATCTCTTAGTATTTTTTACCGCTTCTATCATGGGGAGTGCTCTGAGGAATTATTTGGAATAATTCCCGCCGCCGAATTCTACAACCGCACAACTCACCGTAAAGGAAAATTTCATCCCAACCATCTGGATGAGTGGCGATCTACTACGGTGCGTTTCTCTTGTAACTTCTTTACACGCACCACCAGTGTGTGGAACCAGCTACCCTTGGCGGTCTTTCCGAACCGTTACGACATTGGAACCTTCAAAAAACAAGCCTATACATACCTAAAAGGCCGGCAACGCTTCCGCGACTCCTGCTGTGTCGCGGTTGTCCATGGGCGGCGTTGATTGCTTTCCATCAGGCGACACGCTTGCTCGTTTGCCCTCCTATCCCATAAAAAAAAATACTTACTAACTATTCTAAGCTGAATTAAGATCGTTATTAATAGAATTTTCTTCTTCAATTCCTTCTATTAGGTCACATTCTTCCTATGTATAATAAATATAAATTGTTCAAATTTTCATTTATTTTTTTTAGTTTACAGGTTCTACATTATATTAATTTTTAGTTTACAGGTTCTACATTATATTAATTTTTAGTTTACAGGTTCATTTTTATTAAACTTGTAGTGGATGACACTTGATATTAATACAGTTTTTTTAAAATATTAATTCATTAATTAAATTAAAATTATTAATTTTAGTTTTATATGGGAGAAAAAAAAATCTCTTATACAAGACATTTAGCAGTATTTATTCCTAAATTAAATTTAGGAATAAATATTGTTATTGGTGAAGCAAAATCGCTGGTAAAAAGATGAATTGACATTAAAAAAAAATATATTACTTGTTATACAGAAGACTGACGATGTTTTTAATATTACTAGAATCCTTACAAACCTTTCTAATTAAGCTGATTGAAGATTATTAAAAAAAAAAGTATATTCTATGAATAAGTCTAGAAATATTTATTCCAAGTCTGGTTACTCCGCTAATCCGCATTGAACAAGCATAGTGGGTTAACGTCCGTTCCTATAGAAATGGGGAGGCCCAGCAGTGGGTCGTATATAGGCTGAAAAATAAAAAAAAAAACAACATTTATACGATTTTAAAATAAATTCCTGTGAGATATAATAGAGAATAACCTTAATACCACCTACATTTTTACATATGATGAGAAAACATTTCAAATATTAAGTTTTCATATGTGAGTCATTGAGAAATACAAAGCGGGTCTTGAAATAATTGGGGTAACAAAAGTTAAATGAAATAGAGTAAAGAAGAGAGAGTATGTGAGCGTAGTATATAGTCGCGTAGTGTCTTTTTTATTTAGGAAAATATATATGGTTACCCTATTATGTAGGTACCCCGGACACCCATTGAGCACAGAAGTGATGTTACCGGCCTACTCTTAAGTATAGATATATGTGCATACGTGTAGCGTACGACTTCGGTGGCAAAGTAACTATTTTACACACAACCTACTAAGTAATGTGTGAAAAACTTAAAGGAGGAATTCCATGTAAAGAGTATAGATGTATAGTACTCTGGAAAATTTTAAGAAATTCACTATGCACATAGTATATGAAAAACCGTAGACAGTCATGAGGACTGCCGACAGAAGTGAAAACTATATATATATATATATATATATATATATATATATATATATATATATATATATACACTTGCTCGTTTGCCTTCCTATCCTAAAAAATAAAAACAAACGTCGATCTGAAAGAAGACATTCGTGAATACCACTATAGTGGCACAACGTGCCTAAGAGGTTTAAAATAAATAATATAAAACTACAAACAATATAAATAAAATTCATTAAAAAGAAAAGTGCGGCTTTTGTTTTATAAAAAAATATTTCTTCTAAATGTCGAGTACACTCTTGGAATCTAATCCCAGTATTCTCCACTCACACACATTTTCCTTTTCAATGCTGAGATGATCGTCGGGTTTGTTTCATAGACTTTACTTTTTAGTTAACCCTCTTACAGAAAGAAGTTCATAGGGGTGAGATCCTGTGTAAAATGTTTACATGTCATTTTTATATAAATGTAGTAAGTAACTTACCTAAGTAAGCAACTTTCTACTTATCAAAAAAATTCAATCCACCCCTAATTCTTTCTCAATTGACTTAAACATTCTTTCATTTTTTTTTATATATTCACGCCTATCCCCCGCAGGGGTTGGCAGAGACCACACAGCTCCGTCCACTGCCATTCATCGCAGTGAAACGGCTCTCCATTAATCGCTTTTCGCCCTCGTGAGAATCAGGACGTGACGGGTGGCGAACCACGTCGCCGTTATTTTTCAACAAATTAAATATATTAAAATTCGTCTTAGTGAATCCCACGAGCCGCAAGGGAGGATGGAGGTCAATCCCAGAAGAGCCCTGCATGCTGAGATAAGGCACCATAGCACACGGGGAGCCCGATCCCAGGTCGGTCGGCTCAAACATAATCAGTGTATTTTACTTAGTTCCTTACTTTTTTCACCGTTAGGCATGGATCTCCCCATTTCTAAAGGGACGATAACACCGCTCTTGACCAAAGTGTATTGATTGGCGAGAGATTTTCTCCCTGACTTTATTTCATGATTCTATTTAAAGTGTTACTATTTTATATAACTATATAAATAAAATTAATTACTGTACGGAAATACAGCAATGAAGCATGTTTATTTACTTCTTGGTCCTTTTTGCGTAGGTGTAAACACTTCTAAAATAAGAATAATCTAATAGGGACAGTTTATTCTCATTTTAGAAGTGTTTCCAAGAAACAACGTGGAAAACGACGTCGCTCGAAATCGTCAATCGTCAAAGGTGAATGTTTTCTTATATTTTTACCTCTTTGATTAGGGAGTCACTTTTCCCACTATTGGAAAAACTTGATACGTTAATAATATTCATTAATTAATCTAGCTGTCTGTAACAATCGATCACTCGGTTAATAATGACTTCTCGAATAAATAAATTGTTTTGCTGTAGAAATTCTTGCGTCAGTAAGTCCCTGTGAAGCATATTTTTATAGTGAATATATTATATATATATATATATATATATATATATATATATATATATATATATATATATATATATATATATATATATATATATATATATATATATATATATATATATATATATATATATATCCAAAATTTAGTATTTACAGTGCAGAAGGAGTTTTTCATGGGATAGGAAGGCAAACGATCAAGTTTGTCACCTTAAAAGTAATCAATGCTACAACACCATAGGCATTACAAAAACGTTGCCGGTCTAAAATAGGCTTATATTTTGAAGATTTCAATGTTGTATCGGCTTGGGAATACCACTGAAGGTAGCCTAACTCCATAGGAGTGTGGTGTGTGTAATGAAGTCATATCATCACGCCTGTTTTCCGTAAGGGTAGGCAGAGACCACAGATCTCCATCTACTACGATCTCGGCACACTTTCTTTGCTTCAGCCACAATCATCAAATTTCTTTCCACATACCGACTACTCTGTGAAACCGGCTTCCTTCAGCGGTTTGTCCGAACCGATACAACATTAGCACCTTTAAAAAAACTAGCCTACACATACCTAAAAGGCCGGCAACGCTTCCGTGACTCGTGGTTTTTTATCAGGTGACATGCATGCTCGTTTGCCCTCCTAACTCATAAAAAAAATAATTTTCTTCATACAAAGCGCCGTCGCCGTTTAAGGGTACTTTTGGACTGGCCTTTCTTAAGAATTTCGGCAATTTGGTCAAGGTATATTTGTCTTGGTCTTCTCCTACTGATCCTTCCGTCAGCAACGTAAAATTCTTTTATCCCCCTCTTTCATCCATCCTCTCTATGTGTCCAAGCCATCTTTTACAGGACGTTATCGGGTATCTTTTACCACCGTTTACAGGACGCGAATAATTGTATTATTCATAACATTCGATCAGAATTCTACGAGTACCTACATCAATTCGATGTAGGTACTCGTAGAATTCTTGAAATGCGCCTCATTTTGAGATTGTGGGCTCGAAAACGTCCATTAATTACCGTGCTATTTTCGTTTAATCCCACCCCACGATCCGCTGTCGGGTCGTCACCATATCGAAGTTGGCAGACATTTTTCACACATTCCCTTAACGCTAATTTATTTTTTCGAATCTATACCTATGCTGCCTTATTCATAAAAAAATGTAGCTCCTATAACAGATCTATATATAAGGCTTATAAGAACTAGACTTAAAACTACCCATAGCAGTATTATAACATCAAATAAATTTACAATAGCCATACACCGACTAAGACATATTCAATTCTTTGTTCATAATTTTTATTTATCTTTAATTATATTATATGTGTTACAACATAACAATTTATAAGCCTATTTTACATCCATATATATAGTCACGCCTGTCTCCTTGTAGGGTTAGGCAGAGACCACAAATCTCCATCCACTACGTTCCCGACACATGTACCTTGCTTCCTTCACACTCATTCATCCATCCTCTCACATTCATTGTAGTGAAACGAGCTATTTTAACCTTAAAGCCTATTTTAACGGTGATATACTTAACAAGAACGTAAAATTGCTGTATTAAAAAGAAATTGTATGAAGGACATTATAAAAAAATGGGTCGAATAACACACACACACACACACATATATATATATATATATATATATATATATATATATATATATATATATATATATATATATATATATATATTCACGCCTATCTCCTGCAGGGGTTGGCAGAGACCACAGAGCTCCATCCGCTGCCATTCATCGCAGCGAAACGGCTCGTCATTGGTCGCTTTTCGCCCTCGTGAGAATCAGGACGTGACGGGTGGCGAACCACGTCGCCGTCATTTTCGACAAATTTGGTATATTAAATTCGTCTTAGTGAATCCCACGAGCCGCAAGGGAGGATGGAGGTCAGCTCCAGCAGAGCCCTGCATGCTGAGGTGAGGCATCATAGTACGCGGGGAGCCCGATCCCGGGACGATCGGCACGGTTGCGACTAGGCTCGCCCCTAACCACGCATCCACTGGCACGGCAGACCGTGGATTGGCGGAGAGGAAGGGAAAGGATAGAGAAGAAAGGAAAGGGCAGGAAAGGAAATGCGGATTTTGGGGGTTACCAGACTTGGAATTAATATTTATAAATCCATATAAATATTTATTCCGATGCGGGAACCGAACCCGCGACCATTAACTCCGCGGGCGGAGGGCCCCGCCACTGAGCCAATCGGTCGGTATATATATATATATATATATATATATATATATATATATATATATATATATATATATATATATATATATTCTGTGTGGCAATATGGAGTTCACCCTTTCAGGCAATATACATCAACTACTATCAAATTTCTACTACTACTCTATAGGTACATTAAAACAATAATAACAAGCTTATCTGTTAAATGTAACCTTATAATGAACGCGTGTCTAAAGAGATAAAACATTCTCGTTAAGAATGCAGGTCGGTCCCGACTCGTGGCTTTACAGGCACGCTCCCAGTACATACATACATACATATATAGATAATATGAGCATAATCCCCTCTGCCTTAAATCGACTAAAGTAGTATTGCAGCTTTTTTTCAAATCCCATATATGTCATGAACAATAATTAATTTTTTTAATATGGATTGTTGGTATACCAATATTCGAAAGTAATACCGATATATAATAAGAGTCGAACCTATATATGGTCACCACTTCGTAGCGTTACCACTAAGCCAATCAGGTCGTAAAGGATTCAGGCAAAGTTTTATGACACTACGATCCCGGCACACCTTCCTTGCTTCCTCCACACTCATTCATCTTTTCATCCATCCTTCCTCTCACATTCATCGTAGTGAAACGGCTTTTTGTTAGTCGCTTCTCGCCCTCCTGGGAATCAGGACGTGTCTGGTGGTGAACCACGTCGCCGTCATTTTTAACAAATTCTAATAAACCTATTATTAGAATTCGTAATAGTGAATTCCATGAGCCGCAAGGGAGGATGGAGGTCAGCCTCAGCAGAGCCCCGCATGTAAAGGTAAGGCACTCTAGTACCCAGGGGAGTCCGATTCCGGGACGGTAGGCAAGCTTGGATGGATTTAGACAGGATGATAGGGATATGATACTACTGCAACGAAAGACAAGGAGTGATACGGTAGTAGCTCGGAAGGCCGGGGTCGCGTACCCGTGTACCAATACCATAACTACCGCACAGGCGGCTAGGCAAAGATATGATAATGTAATAATGGATAATGGTACGAGAGTTGGGGACCAAACGTCTAAATAGACGTTACGGTATTAGATCAGAAAGGGATACTAATGTGAACAAATTCGAGCACTACATGGAACCAGCTACTTTCGCCGGTATTTTTGAACCGATATGATGTCGACATTTAGTCTCTTCCAGTCGTCTTGCGGAGATGATCGCTTCGGTAAACGTTGTATGGGGGTCCCATACAACGTTTACCGAAACGCGATCTCCATTCCAGCACTCGTCTACTCCAACGGATGTTGGTTCACCGATAAACGCGTTCAGACCATGTCCAAAAACTCAAAATAAATTCGAAATAAAATCTGATTAGACCTTTACTATTATTATTTAAACATAACTCTAAAATATTTTAATACACCCAGCTCTTTTTTTTTACACATTTTTGAAATATCGCGGTTCACCAATAAGAATAAACACACTTGTGTTTACATAAAAAGATGAACCGCGTTATTTCAAAAACGTGTAAAGAAAGAGTTGGGTGTATTAAAATATTTTAGAGTTATGTTTAAATAATAATAAAGGTCTAATCAGATTTTAATTATTCGGATTCAGTGTATAAAGGTTAATAAAAAATATACTTGTTTATAAAGGAATATTTTCGTAGATATATTAAGGATAATTTTAAAATAAAACAATATATTAGAAAATATCTATTTGTAGCACTCTAGTTGATTATTTATTGTCCAAAGTATTATAGTTTAGTAAAGGTATATAGTAATGAGATTTCTAGTAATATAAAAACATAGATTATTTTCTTTAAAAAAGTGCAGTTAGTTTATAAATGTTCTAATTGCCGTTCTAGTAACGTTAAGCAGTATACAAATAAGTCCAAAAACTCTTTATTTAGACATTATTCAATAACATTTTAGACAATATTAACTTTTGTTTATCGGTGTCCAATTTGTATCAGCTTTACATTACTAACCACAGTTTCTTTGGCGAATTATCAATGTTACTGTCTGTAAAGAAAATATTTACATACATTTTGTGGAAAGGACGACACATAATAAACGTCGAAATCATTTTACACGCCATCCAAATATATATAGAGTATTTATCAGTATTTACAAATACTGTAGCATAATTTTTTTTTTGTTTTGGATTATATCTATTATTGTTTTCAATTAAAACAGATATACACGCGTGCGCGCATAAAAACACACACGCACCATTCATATATTTTTTTAAACTATTGGTTTTATTGACCAATCCAAGATATTTCTTTTATTTTTACTTATTTTTAAAGACAAATTTTTGATTACACAACTAGCCTTGAAACGTAATAAGAAATAAATACACAACACTGATCCAAAGACACAGGCAATCGTCCGTACGAGTACGGGTTCTATCGATATACGATGATGATATTTAAAATAATTTTAATTAATTAAAATAAATTCAAATATATCTTAATTTTTTATAAATATTGACTGATAGGTGTAAATATTTATGTATTTTATCGAACACGTATATATTTTAAATATTAAGGCAAACTTTTCTAACCGGACCGTCAAAATTAGTATTATTCCTTGACCAATATTTCTTTATATAGAAACAAGAAAAATTGCCTGCCAGCGACGTTGTCGCGTTTATACACCAATTCCAATTTTTCGGTACAGGAATTTTTCTCGGGCTGTCACGATGCAGCAAATAAATATTGGTCGTGAATCGGGGATATGAATCGATCTCGCTCTTTTATAGGCGAAATCTAAATTTCATCTCTTTCACCCTAATAGCCGGCTGACAAACATGTATCAGTGGTTAATAGGTGCGTTCGCGCAGCTGTTGTGAACAAATCAGCTCGGATATAGCTGACACTGTCAAAAAGCTGCACAACGGTGCAAGGAGGAAGCGGAGAGAGTTAGAGACTAAATATAAAAAAATTAAATCTCCCTAACTGTATAAAAAATATATATTTAGATATATTATATATATTGAACAACAGAAAGTGATACAACAATATATATATATATATTGTTGTATCACTTTCTGTTGTTATTATATATATATATATATATATATATATATATATATATATATATATATATATATATATATATATATATATATATATATGTATATGTGTGTGTGTGTGTGTGTGATATTTTTTTTATTTATTTTCTATCATCATAACGATAATGTATCATCACCCTACATCAAATTATCTTTTTAATATTGTGTCCAAGACCGCTATTTGCCCACATATACGTCCCATTTCTGGAGGAACGGACGTTAAACCCACCACGCTTGTCCAGTACGGATTGGCGGGGTTACCAGATTCGGAATAAATGTTTGTAATCCATACATATATTGATTCCGATGCGGGGATCGAATCCGCGACCATTGACTCCGCGGGCGAAGGGCCTCGCCACTGAGTCAATTATATTTCTGGTGTACAATGAAGAATATATCTATCTATATACAAAGGGCGTTCTTAACGCTAATAGCGATTTCTTCCATACAACTGTTGGAAGGACACGGTGGTAAATTAAATATTTTGTGTTGAGTGGTGATACAATACTGATAACATGATAAAGTTATACGTTTGCTTTTGATTGTATAAAATATATAATTATTGTAAAATGCTGTGATAATGTTATAAATTCATATAAACAAAATTAATCAACATATAAATATGAAAGTGTATATAAATATAGGTTAACAATAAATGAATGAATATATAGATAAATATATAGTTATAAAGATGATTAGTATTTGATAAGAATTTTACAAATAGGATAAGATTTAATTTGTCTCATTTATTATTCCAATTACAACAAATTCTACTAACGAACACCTTGTGCAATACCAATATGATAATTTCGTAATTAGTCGTGAAGAAGAAAAATATATTAATACAGAATATTTTTTGTTGATCCCTTTCGTTCACCAGTATATTGTTTCACCAGATGGCGTTATAAGCAGGTATATACAAATATAAATTAGTTTTAAGAGGTTTGTTTATTTTTTTTAATAAGACTAGCGATGTGGTTACATTACAACCATTGTTGTAAATCATTCCAGCTAATAGTATATGTGTTGAAAAATATAATTCACATCAATAGTCCACAAGAAGCATCGAAACTACGACTTTAGATAGTAGGTGTAATGCTTATCGATTGAGCTATGCTGCTTTATTTGCAAATTTTGGTTATCGGTTACAAGAACAAGAAATATTTACTGTGAGTGATACAGGATGTATTTGTATAAATGTTTTTCGTTCATCAGTACATCGTTTCATGGAACTGTACTATGTATGTGGGTAGTGGGTAGATTAAAAAAAGATAATATTTTTCTTATGGAATCTTAAGGCGAATAAGCAGGCGTGTCACCTGATGGAAAGCAATCAACGCCGCCCGTAAACATCCGCAGTACCATAGGCATTGCAGAAGCTTTGCCGGCATTTAAGAAATGTTTAATATTTTACAATCATACAGCAATAGCTCAACTATTATATGATTGCACTTACTTTCGAAGATCGTTTATTTCGAAGATTATTAACATAGAATGGTTAATAAGAATTCTAGTAATACACCCTACTCTTTTTTCACACAGTCTTTTTTACACGATTTTGAAATATCGCGGGTACCAATAAGAATAAATACACGTGTTTTTACACAAATATATAAATATATAACTATTCTTATTGGTGAACCGCATTATTTCAAAAATGTGTAAAACAAGACCGTGTAAAAAAGGGTTGGGTGTATTAAAATATTTTAGAGTTATGTTCTAATAATAGTAAAGGTCTAATTAGATTTTAATTACACCGATTGAGTGTTTAAAAGTTAATAAATATATACTTGTTTATAAAACAACATTTTCTTAGATATATTAAGGATATTTTTAAAATAAAACAATATATTAGAAAATTTTTATTTGTAGTACTCTTGTTGCTTGTTTCTTGTCAAAATTACTGAAGTTTGGGAAACGAGATTTCTAGTAAAAATAAAAATACATAGATTATTTCTTTAAAAAAAAAATGCTCCTGGGTACATAGTTAGTTTATAAATGTTCTAATTGCCGTTCTGGTAACGTTAAGCAGTATACAAATTAGTCTTATTTATAAAGGGATATTTACGGATATGTATTAGTGATATTTTTAAAACAACATATTTTAGAAAAGAGTTATTTGCAGCGCTTTTATCGCTTGTTTCTCGTCCCAAATACTGAGGCTTAGAAAGACATTACGCGGAGGGTCGACTCCGCTGTTCATTCAAGATCGGAGAAAGCATCCTACGTATTTAAAAATAGATATTGTCGAATATTTATTGGTCATCTCTTTACGATTCGATTTAATAATATTAACATTGGAAAAATATCGTTTTCACGTGTTTGTGGGGTAATTGTTGTACACAGATTTACATATCTAGCGCATCGTAGTTACGTGGGGGGTTACAGCTATTAGCTAATGGTTCTAAAGTGAAAACATCTTTTGCAACCTTGCGATTTGAAACTCCATGAAATGAAAAAGTGACACTAAAAATGGACTAATTTAAAACCAAAGTAATTTTAATATATTATTAGATATTAAAAATACTCTTGAGTGCTCTCGTGTGTTTATAAGAATTTTGTTTTTACCATTTCACTTGATATATTTTTTACCACATCACGAATTATTTCTTTAACTAGGATATAACGGGTGTTGGTTAGCCAGATCCACAACTAAAGGATTTATTCTGTGTGAGAATAAAATAGAATACATTATACAGTGTCTCATATTATCATATGCTCTCGTGTAATTGAAAACTTGGTGGCTGTTGGTGTTATCGTAATGTAAATACATAGACGTAAAAAAGAGAAATGCTGTAAATGACACAATCAACATTTTTATTCCATATTCGGATAAAAAAAAAGTATTGTGTCGAATGGTCTGAGTCTTACAGCTCTACGACTAATAGGGAATTTTGTACAGCGTTCAAACTGACTTTTAAGTGATCAGATACAATTTTTTTAGAAATTTTAAAAGTTTTTTTCGCTCTGGTGGTAACGTTGTCACCTTTGTTGTCTCAATATATAGAATAAAATGTAAAAAATATTACTAGCTACCTATTATATAATAAACAAACCCTATAGTTATTTTACTCCTGATATTCTGCATTAATGTCATTCTCTTGATGTTTAGTATTAGGTAGTAGGTTTTCTTCTATTGTGTGTGGCCCCTTGTTTACATTTTTTTTATATTATATATATATATATATATATATAATTTTTTTTTAAAAACTATGATATTAATATAATTATTGTTCTTTCGTCTGAAAAATAAAACAAACCTTTAACATTATTTTCTGGTTGCAGGAGCTGTCAATTCATGCAGTGTCCACTCATGAGTTACTGAAACCCAAGAACGAGCCGCCGTACTCCCTTGCATCATCTTCAAACCTGTGCGCCATCAATCTTCCACATCCAGGTCAGTAAAATTAATACAATTTCATGTAAGGTGCTGGTTCATATTTTTCTGAAGGAGGCATACGGGCATACGACATGGTTTTCTTAGTTTTACCAGTTATCATCAGTTTTGAACCTATACAAAATTGGAACCTTCTTTTAACAAGCTTAAACAACCCTTCTGCAATGTTTGTTCATTTATAAATGTTTATGGGTGGTTTACATTGCTTTTCATCAGGCGTCATGCTGGCTCGTTCACCCTCCTATTTATATTTAGGCTGTTAAAAAAAAATAAAAGCGTTAAGCCCGAATCAATCTTAAGTGATAAAATGATATTATTTTGTAACAAAAATAATTTAAAAACTATTATTATAATAACAATAAAATTAAACTGTTGTTAAATCTAATTAACCTTTAATGATACAAAGCTATTATATTATTTTATTATTAACAATATAATTTAAAAGCTTTTTAGCGTGTTATTTACAATAAAATAAAAAAATCTTAAATTCCGAATTTACCTCAAATGATACAAAGCTTTTATTCTTTAACATCATTTAAATATTGATTTAACGGCATGTATAAAACACGCAATTGTACACAAATAGAGAACAACTACAAAAACTATCGCGAAGGTTATCTATCAAAAATATGTGGTATAGTGTGGTCCAAATTAAAACGTAAGAGTCAGCACGAATGCGAGATGTAATGGGCTATTAATACATTAAATATCCTCGTGCAATACGATCCCTTGTGAGGTTGTCGGGAACGTGCGGAAACTGACGAGGGCATGACTTGTTAGAGTATGCTTGCTGTATTACGCCTTCGGCCAAAAACAGCCGTGCCTACTTATCGTGTTACTTATGCCGGGGTTCTTACTACAACGGTTATATTCCTGGAATGAGACATTATTCCCCTAATTGCAATTGTATAATATTTAATGTTAAATAATATGCATTAATAGTGCTTATATATTATAGTTTTAATTTCAATTTAAATGTATATTTCACAGTTTATACATAAGGTCTTAATTAATGTTAGGTCACCATGAACTCTGACGGGGTTCTTGCTACAACGATTATATTCCTGGAATGAGACATTACTCCCTTAATTGCAATTGTATAATATTTAATGTTAAATAATATGCATTAATAGAGCTTATATATTATAGTTTTAATTTCAATTTTAATGTACTATATTTCACAATTTATACAAAAGGTCTTAAGTAATGTCAAGTCATCATGAATCCTGACGGGGTTCTTACTACCACGATTATATTCTAGGAAAGAGATATTATTCCCCTAATTGCAATTGTATAATATTTAAATTGACATGATTTTGGAACCTTCAAAAACAAGCTTACACTTTTCTTAAAGGCCGGCTACGCTTCTATGATATGATGCCTATCACAGCAGCGTTGATTGCTTTCCATTAGGTGGCACGCCTACTCGTTTGCCTTCTTATCCCATAAAATCTTGATTCTCTAGCTTGATCGATCGGCATAATTCTTTAGCACTGTGGAGGGATATCTCATCTCTCTGCCTTTTCTACCGCTTTTATTATGGAAAGTGTTCCAAGGAGTTATTTCGAATAATTCTTGCCGTCGAATTCCACAACCGTAAAACTCGCTGTAAAGAAAAGATTCATCCCCAACATCTGGATCAGTGAGATCTGAGATCCCGTACCCACCAAATTTCTAGATTTTTCTTAAATGCCTATAATTTTCAAACTGCATTGGGATAGATTTTTTTTCTGATTGTTCTCATGATGGTTATAATCACCTCGTTTCGGTCTTTATATATATATATATATAGACTATAATATATATATATATATATATATATATATATATATATATATATATATATATATATATATATATATATATATATATATATATATATATATATATATATATATATGTGTGTGTGTGTAAAGAAAAACCCTTTACATATTTGTTAAATTTCCATAAAGTAAAAAAGACAAATTGTCATTTGTTATAAATTGCCGTTATATGGGAGTGTACTAAGTGAGAAAACGATATACGCATGCGCCGTCGTGTACATAGGAGCAGTTGATTTATGACCCCACCAGCATTGTTCATTGAGAACGTTCCCGGCTTGATTGTCGATATTTAAAGTGTCAAGCCGCTGCCGGAAATTCATTGATAGATTTAATCGCTAGCACTAAAATAACGTATGGTGGGATTTGATTCGGAGAGTAAATCGCCAAGTCATTAATGCCGTCCGGTCTGACGGTGGGTTCGGCTCTAAAAACTGGTGCTATTTTGAGGGTACATGTTCGATCCTTATAACTCGAAATAGGAAATGATTTACGTCATGCACGCCCTAAGTTTATAATACATAATATACAGGTTGACCTCGGTTTAGTGTAAAAATATTTATCCTCATAGACTTAATCACAAAATATAATAACAAAAAAAACAGGAGAATAATACAAGTCTTCGACACTTCGTGGATGTCAGGGGCAGGTTTTAAAACGCTTGGAGCGTTTTAATCCTCGTATTTCATCTCTGTGTATAAAAAATACTAGAATAGCAAAAAGTCATTCCCACCATCTGGATGAGTGGCGATCCAGTACGGTGCATTTTTCTAAAAAATTCATTCCACCCACCACCACTCTATGGAACCAAATACCTTAAGCGGTATGGACAGTCAAAAGACAACACGAGGCATCTTCAGGTATATACCTGAAGATGCCTCGTGTTGGGGCGAAACACGTGTCGTTTACAAGATGGAAAAGTGATAATGTGTGTTTGGTGTTGTGTATAGTGGTTGGTGGGTGAAGAGTTGATGGCCGATTTTCGGTAAGTTTTTGGTTTAAGTTTAGTGGATTTATTTCCACTAAACCCAACGGAAAAACACACATTATTAATTATCTGTTATTGTTTTGCTTGTCGCGGATCTTACTAAGTAAAACTTTTGACTGTCCATATAGTGATGGATTTCCGCAAAGTAACGCCTGACTCCATTAATAACCTTAAGCGGTATTTATGAATCGATACGACAGTGGAACCTTCAAAAAACAACTCATATCTCAAAGGCGGCGTCGATCGTTTCCCCCCCCCCCTATCCATTTAAAATAAATATCTTTTTTCTTATAAAACTTTATATAAAATATATTTCCATAAAAATACAAATGTGTGGACAATCTATCGATGTCAATATGGACGTGTATCAATAGATGACGTCATCGCGTTAATTCTTTGTTGCGTTGACAGTGCTACATGATCATTTTTTCGGATTACATTTTAAATGCCGTAACGTTCTTGCTTTTAACGTAAACTTTATCTATGTTTTTTTTATATGAGAAATCTAACACCCGGTATATCCCGTACTTTGTAATATTCACAATAAACAATTTCAAGATGGTGACATATTTTTCATAAATCTCAAGTGAAACTCAAAATTTATAAAACCAAAGCTAGCAAGAACGGTATTGATTGCTTTCGTCGAAAAAATATATAAATAGGAGACATTTTATATTTTTTTCGAAGAATAGGAAGGCGACGAAAGCAATCAATACCGTCCATCTGTAAAACCGAAGCAACGAAGTGTTATCGGCCTTTGAGAAAGGTGTAATTTTTTTTGAAGGTTTCAATGTCGTGTACTACCCCCAAATATATAAGTCCGTAGGGGTGAGATCCTCAGAAGCTTACCAGAGGATATCGGTGAAACGGCTTATTAATTTGCTATGATAGAAATCATGAAGAAGTTCCATTGTCTTTAGCAGTGAGAGGCGTGGCGATATCTTGTTGAAACTGTGTGCGTGAAGTGAAGGCAGGATGTTCTCTTAATATTGACAGAAAAGTAGGCGTTTACTGATTATTCGACCAATAATATATAATTCTGCTAACGGACCCTGTATTGCTCCCGTAGTATAAGGATACCCACAGGTAAGACATGGTGATGACATGGTCCTAATCTTACTGATGCTTATCTACAGATTTTTGCCTCGGTAGCCGTACGCCATCGTTGTTTATTCTTCTAGTTGTAAAATAAATATCTTGTCAGAAGTCTTGCGCTTGAGGTCATCAGCATTGAGTTTACCTTCAAAAGTCTTTTAACGTTATCGAGAGACTTTTAATTATACTGGATAATTTTAAACTATATTAATAGTCTGGTATACACATATGCTATGATACTTAATTATAAATAATGTTTTTTGTATTCACAAAATTAAAGTTTATATTTTCGACACAAGAAATTACATTTAATTTGTCAAACGTCAGTCTAGTAATAATCAAGCTATTACCACCATTTCGCAATAAAATCCCTCTGAACGGAGAAGAAACGGCTAAAGAAACTCCGCAGGTATTATATATAATAAATTGAAATATATATACAAGGATTATAATATCTATTTAATGTTTTATCCGAAGTAGGTCCTTAAATTTTTTATTTTAATTTTTTTTTGTTGTAATAATGAACAATAGAAAAATAAATTAATAACATATAAAACGTGAGAATCGGAAAGAGATGGAGGAGTGAGGTAAACCTGACTGGTGTTAATAATAACATATCTATAAGCATTATTCCTACTATCGTATATTTATATTAAACACATTTATATCATAATTTTATAAATTATACGTATAGTTATTATTTTCCCATTTTCATCTATTTGTTATTATGATATTTTTTTGTAAAATACATTTAAGTTCCTTTACATGTTAAAAGAGCTTACTATATTGGTTTATAGCTATTATCTTTATTTATACATATATATATATATATATATTTTTATTTCTTTTCTATTATTATAACGATAATGTATCACCAACTTACATCAAATTACATCCCACATCAAAAGCGATAATACCGCCATTTGTATATAAATATTAAAATCAATAATTCTATAACTTTGTTTTTGATTTACAATAAAAAATATCTATCTATCTATGGCGACTGAAAATTCATGCAATCTTAATTTTGAATGTAAATCCAACTAAAAGATCCTTGATTCGAAATTCAGGTAGGTAGGTACTCTAAAGCATTTGTCCAATGGTTGCCGATCTATGAATACTTATTTTTACTTTGGTGCAATGATCCAAAATGAATCTTGGCCTCCACCAATAAGAGTTGCCACTTGGATCGATTTTGCAACACCGTCTGCCGTACATAGTGAAGGGCGGCATGTAGTGATACATTAATAAATGTATCACTAATGACTAATGTATTATATATAACTTTTTATTCGAATATAATAAAACCTTTTGTATTATATTACTTCTTTTTACTTTCGTAATTTTAAAAATTAAAATAAAAAATAAATAAATTGTTTTAGAAAAACAATAAGGTTGGTTCGACTGTCTTTCGATTGACATGTCAGCCGTCCGGCATAAGAAATTGAGATTGAATATATTGTAAAATGTAAATTGATAAAGTGTGAATCTTACTAGTCCTATCCAACTAATATTATAAATGCGAAAGTTTGTGAGTATGGATGTATGTTTGTTACTCTTTCACTAAAATCCTAATGGACGGATTTGGATGAAACTTTACAGTAATATAGGTTATACGTCGGAATAACATATAGGCTACAATTTGTAATGATTTTATGCAATTTTGGTCGTAATATAATTTTACTATTAAGTAAAAAAAAATATGTTTATTTAAAATGATCTGTCACGAAACCTAATGTGGCAGACCAAATTCCACGCGAGCGAAGCCGCGGGCAAAAGCTAGTAAGATATAAATGTACAGTTAAAAGAAACATAAATTAATTTCATTTGGATGAGTTACATTTTTATCGAAGATAAAACCCCCTTAGGATCCGGTGTGTCGCAGGAGCAGTATGTCTGGCAAAGTCTCCAAGTAGGCGTGTTTCACGGCTTGATCCTCTCCCATACATATAACGTGGTCCAGCCAGCGGAGTCTTTGTGTATTCGAATTATAAATATACTAGCTTTTGCCCGCGGCTTCGCTCGCGTGGAATTAAGTCTGCCACATTAAGTTTTATAACAGATCATTTTAAATAAATAAATAAATATATATATATATATATATATATATATATATATATATATATATATATATATATATATATATATATATATATATATATATATATATATATATATATATTACTTAATTTATGGTTTACAATTTTGGTCATAGTGGCTTCCACATAAAAGGTAGATATATGCTGTCGCGGACTTTTTTTACAACTATTCCAGACAAACTTTTTATCACGTGATAGAGCCACGCTGTTGTACTACAATACTTTGTCAAAATGGCATTTTATTTGTCTGTAGGATGAATGGGCAAGCTCGCCCGGGGAAGTATCACACTCCCGCAGAAAACCGGTGTCTGAGTGGTAGCTTAGCTACCGCGTTTCGTACGGTGAGCGGTCTGAGTTCCGGAGGCCCATCCTCCCTCCCGGGGGAGGGCCCTTCCCACTCCCCCTCCGATTCCCACTCCCATAACTTCACTTTCCTTTAAGGTCGGCATCGCTTCCTATGGCGTTGCGGATGTCTATGGGCGGCGTTGGATGCTTTCCATCAGGTGACACGCCTGCTCGTTTACCTTTCTATGCCATAAAAAAAATAAACAATCCTACGGTACATCATGTTTGTGTAACTCCAATGGTTTAGACAGCGTACGCCAAGATAGGTCTTAGAGGCCAGATTTTTTCCGACTTAATTGACATGTATCGTTACATTACGACCAAAGTTACATAAAATCATTACAAATTGTAGCCTATATGTTATTCCGATGTATAATCTATATTACTGTAAAGTTTCATCCAAATCCGTCCAGTAGGTTTTTCTTGAAAGTGTAACAAACATACATCCATACTCACAAACTTTCGCATTTATAATATTAAGTGGGATTTATCTGTATGGCCATAGTCGTGATCTACGTTTCTCGCCCGTGTGTGTACCTACGAATACATTCGTAAACATGGCACCGTGTGTTTACATTTAGTTGATATCCTTTTGCGGCTTCCACTGACATCATTGTATGGTATAACAATATGCAGGCATTTTATTTTTAATTAATGGGCGGAGTGGAATTCGCTGAGTGTCACAAACCAAGTGAAGAAACAATATACAACGCCATGTCTATAATCAACTAAGAAGACAAAATTAAGCAGTCAAAACTTAATTAGATTGGATTTTGCTTACATTCTAGGAACGTCGCCTTTATACCATTGGACTATTGATGGAAACCATAGAAGGATGGAGAAGGAATAGGGAGGCAAACGAGCAGGTGTGTCACCTGATGGAAAGCAATCAACGCCGCCAATAGACTTCCGCAGCGCCATAGGCAGTACGGAAGCGTTGCCGAGCTTTAAGGAAAGTGTCATTATCGGAGTGGGAGTGAAAGGAGGAGGGTTAGAGGAAGGGGGGCGTCGGGCCTCCAGAACTCGGCCGCTCACCGTACGAAGTGTGGTAAGTAACTCAGACGCCGATTTTCTACGGTAGTGTGGTACTTCCCCTGGCGAGCCGGTCCATTCATGCAATAGACAAATAATATGCCTTAATGCCTTAATTCTTGACAAAGTATTCGTCTGCAGCGTGGCTCTACCACTTACGTCCCATTTTGATGTATGGAGTCGAAGCTTAGACACTCACACTTAAGACAAAAATAGTTTTAAAATATATTATACTAATAAATTGACGAAGACATGATTATATTATGTATACTTACAAGTGTACATAATTTCTTGCTGGCAGACGGAGGCGCAGGATCTATCCAAGTGGCAACTCTTATTGGTGGAAGCCAAGACTCATTTTGGGTCATTACGCCCGCCAAAGTAAGTATACTTTCAAATACAGTATACTGTTAAGCCTGTACCAGTTCAGTGGCGTGGCATCCCGCCTATAGAGTAAATGGTCGCGGGTTCGATGCCTGCATCGGAATAAATATATGTATGGCCTACAGATATTTATTCTGAGTGTGGTAACACCACCAATCCGCATTGAAATCGCGAGGCCCGTGCTCAGCAGTGTGACATATATGGGCTG